>JABFOV010005557.1:0-11880 GCA_022817685.1 Aradophagus sp. ZL-2020
TGTAGTTCTAGTTTATTTATAGTAATGTAATAATATTTTATTAACATGTGAACTTGTAGTGGATCTTCTAAGTTCATTTCACATTTTTTTTTTTTTTAATGCATGAGTGGGCATAACAGGCATAGAAAGGGTTCGGGGGCCTGGAGATGTGGATAAGAGGCAAGAATGGGATTGTATTTTTTATAATAAAAAAAAAAAAAAAAAAAAAAAACTTGTGTGCCACTGTATTATACAATATTTTTAACCCTTTGACGCCCTCAACTTTTATTATAATCATTAAAAATTTTTGTCCTTTCAACAGGTGGTTAACACAGCTTCTTAAAAAGAATATTAGTTTGTGAGATAAAGACAAAAAAATTAAAAAATAAAATACATATAATATAAATAATGATAAATAATAAAAAATAAATAAGCAGTTTAATGTTTTTCGTTCAACAAACTTTGACCTTAAAAATAATTTCACATGTTTCAATATACACAATATTGTAAAGTATATATATCAATTACCTGTTCTAGATGGTGTACCGTTGATCACACCCGCTCGAAAAGATCTGCTGGATCTCGAACTAGGTGTATTTACTTGCCTGGGAGTATGTACTCTAGGAGTTCGTTCGCTGGATCTTTGCGGGGTCCGCGGAGTTCTTAACGGACTAGACATGTTCGTCTAGCTCTACCGACGAATTTCAAAGTCCTTTCCTTCAATTCTTGATGCTAACAAACAACAATGAGACCCACACCCGGCGTACAGAAGCAACAGTTCCCGCTAAAATGCACAGGCCTATTATAAGTGTTACCAACATTATGATTTTATGTTGGTGCCTTTCAAGAAAGTGATTGAGCGGTAATATTTTGTTGAATTTAAACGAATAATAATGATTTAAGAAATTACCTTCTTTTTTAATTACATATCAATATTTTGATTATTATGTAAATAATTAAATAATAATAACATAATGAATAATTAAAAACTGGAAAAAATAAAAGGCTACATTAATATTGAATATAACACTGACAAAATTTAACATTTTCAAGAACAATTGGAAACAAATTTTGGAAATATTGTAATAAAAAGGAATTGAAAATGTTTAAATTATTATCTTTTACCTGTCTTTTCAGTATTACATGTCTTTCAGTAACAACGACATAGCCACTCACATTATGATCTGCTTTCACTCAAAACAAAATATACCTCTAAATGTACCTCTAAATTTTTATTTCAAGTTGAGATAAAAAATAACGAAGTTAACGAAGTAATTTTTCACCCAACAATTTCTGCCGATAAAAACGTAGCTACTCGCTCCATCTGTGCTGAGAAAGTTTGACTACGTTGCGGCAAAAAGCCGACGAGACCCGAGGCCGATTTGTTGGGAACGTTGGGAGACGAAAGTTCGTGGGAGTTTGGACAATGGCGGACCGAGTGGATTGATTCGGACTGATTTGGCGAAGCCACCGAAGTGGACGGTAGAGGTTTTGTTGGGGAAAGGCGAAAAAATACGGTAGAAGATGCGCTCTTTGTGACGACCGTCGCTAAATAGAAAACCGCGCGTTGTAGCTGGTCGAGATGTCCGAGCGCTTTTGGGAACCACTCGCCGAAGTTTTCATCGCAGAGCAGGCGGAATATCTCGACCCCGAAGACTACATCTACTGCCTTTGCAGCAGGGTTTTTATCAGGTATGTTTCTCGCATCGTTTTCCATGGTTTATGTTCATTATTTTTCTATATTTCAATCATGTGTCTCCGATCCAGCTTCCGTTGCTACAGTTGTCAGGAATCATGGATTCAACAATTTTTCAGCGCGTTTTTTCAGTTTATTTAGAAATGACTGATCATGTCTCATGGAATTTTTTGCTTTTTGATTTACCTGCGAAAATTGAATTGATTGGTTGGATGAAAGATTTCTGAAGATTAACAAAGGACAATGATATTGTTTGTTTTGTTGTAGTTTCCTTTCTGCATTGTTGATATTTACCATCACTTGAATTTGTTTATTAAAACTGAAATGTAATGTGAAATGACATAAATGTTTTGCTATATTAAATATAATTTATATTATAGTTCAAGAATCTTGAAAAGAGTAACTTAGGAATGTTGGCTGACCACATTTTTATCTTATCTGATGTTTATGAATAAAAAAGAAATCATTGTTTTCTTTGATGATTACGGTATTGTTGCTAAATTGAAATTACATGGTGTTAAGATTATTTGATAAAAGCATGCTTACAGAAGTGATTCAACCATGTTATTATTAGTTATTAGTTGATGATTTAGTATGTGTTTAAAATATTAAATCAACAAATTACATTGTACATTGCAACTGAATCAAATATGATTTTGTACAAATGGACTGTCTGCATTATTTTCGGCTTGTATCGATCAGCAGTTTGACATATGATGACCTAACCTTGACACGTGCTGTTTAAATCACCAATGATTACAAAAAATCTATTTTTTCAATTTTTAAAATTTGGTAAATTAATTATTTTTACTTCAATATTATAATTTATTGGTCACGTTAGCAAGAAATATTTATTATTAGTAGTAGAAACTTTTCGCATGTGATAATTACTAATTCAAAAACTGTTATAGGTATTTAAAAAAAGATTATATTTTTAATACAACTTTGATCAATTAATCATCTAACCGAGTACTACAAGTATAAAAAATCGATAAAATATATGCTGTCCTTTTAATTATAATTTTCTATTATAACTTTACTATTATAATGTAGAATTACTAAAAAAAATTTATTTTGCAACTTTCAAAAAACAACACCCTTTTTGCATAATTTTTTCTAAGTTCAAATTCGTTAATGAAAGAAATTACGAAATTCATTCAATATCAAACATATAATGAAAAAAGTTATAAAAGATATGAATAGTCAATCGTCTAAAACAAAAAGTCAATTTATTTTTTAATACTTATATGAACAGTGAAGTGTATTGACAAAATTACCTATACTGATTTCAAGAAATCCAGAGATATATACTGTCCTGAATACTGAAGATGCGAGTGAGGTTGAAAATGCTGATGGGGATCGACTGGAGGAAATGCTCGACCTGTGCAAGCCGGCCACTACTGAAGCTCATGCGGTCGAGAAACACGACGTACGTTTAGTCATTGATTGCTCCAATTCCTGTCTTGCACGAGTTATTATTTGTACAAATTATTTAAAATTATAAAAATCTGTCATTGGTGAAGTTCAATGTATAAATACTTATATACAAGTGGAATTAAATTTTATTCAAATATGAAAATCACAAAATGTCTGACTGAATGATATTTTTGCGTTATACTAGGAAGAGCCAGTGAGTTGTTATTGTAGCGCCTCACACACGGACAACAATTACTCAACGGATGAACACGATTCCGTGCGTGATTCCACGCATCGAGCAACTTCTCACTCGCTTTCGCAAAAGCTTGGCCTCCATCAGTCAGATTCTGGCGCCGATTTAACAGAATATCAAGACCAGCACGAACCAAAAATTGGCCATCACAGTCTATTGGGGAAAAGCTTTGAGAACAAATCCATATCTGGGCACAAAGAACGGGATGAATATAAGTCGAGCAATGATGTATTGGAACCTTTGATTGAAAATGGAATACTTCTTGAAGAGAACGGAGAAGATGAAGTTAACGATAAGGTGATTAAAGTTGAATTAAATACTTGGATGGTGCTAATGTATGATCACCATATTTAACGATGTGTTAACATGCGAAATGGATTTGTGTATTGAGATAAAAAAATTAGATGCAGCATATTTTTTCTCTGTTAATAATGATTGCAGTATAAAAAAATTCAGTATAGAAGACTTCAAGAGTGTAAAAAATTATAGACTAAATGAGTTAATGGCAGTTTTGTTAACAAATGAATAATTATGTCAAATATATTTTCGATAATTGCTACTGTTGATAACATTAAAATGTTTTTTTTATTCAATTATCAAAAGAATGTGACTTTTGTTATTTTCTTCATAAAGAAGTTTTTTTTTTTTTCATTCGAAGAAAAAAGAAACCGTTATCTATAACTTTGCAGCGTGAGTCATCAACGCCTGTGGATGAAATCAAATCAAATGTGGATACAACGATGATGAAATTAGACTGGGAGAAGTTTTGGAACGAAAATGGAGAGCATATCATTTGGAATTCGTGGATCAAACAATATGCTGCTTACATTAATCCAGAGTACATTCAAGAGAATCAACATATGTTCGATGAACAGAAGGACAAGCGAGAAGAGCGCTTTACCGAACAAAACACATGCTTTCCAAATCAAGCGCACACTAATTGTCCACTAGGTCGGTCTAGTTTTGAGGGTTTATTCAAGAAAACTGACGAAAATGCGAGTGGCAACGCGAGTTTCCATTTTGAAGACTCCAACTTGCGATCGATTAATGAACATGAGGCCGAAGAGAACCGTCGAAAGGTATCAAATTACGATTTCTCGCCGGACGCCAGCGAAGGTTGGAATCCTTTGAGTCCGTTCAGTATTGAAGAGAGCTGTAATCAACCATCCAATGCGGAAGATGAGAGACTTTTGACTAGGTAAAATCACAGTATGAGTAACATGATGAATGCATATGTACCTTTAATTAGAAATACAAAAATAGCCATGAGATTTTTTTACATGAATAAATTATCTTACTGGAAAATGTAACATGAGATATTGAAGTTATCAAAACCAGTGCTTATTAGCAAAAGAAAAATAAATTTATTATAATTTTCTATGTCTAAGTAATGATACTTTTTATGGAATAATTTTGTGAAAATAAGGTTCGATATTTTCATATCTTAGAATATTAAATTCTTATTTTTGATTGCAATAAATTTTTCTAATGTATACTTCATTAATTTTTGTTTACTAATTAATGTAGGAAATTTCAAATGTATGAAATATGGGTAGAATTTTGTTAGTAAATGTAGTAAATTTACTTGAGCCCACATTCGTGTAAAATTGAATGATTCAGTTTTGTTTTGGGATGTGTATTATCATGCTTGAAATTGACAATTATTTAAAGGTGTGATTCGATGGGTGGTTCAATTGGAAAAACATGTTGTACATCTGATTCCATGACAAACGTAACAAGAATGACTCTAACAAGCTCCAGTTGTGATTCAACGTCGACACATTCATTAAGTTTCGTAAGTTCTACAACCAGCTCGACAGAGAGCAACATCACAAGTAGTGCCTCCGATCAGGACAACGAATGTACTATGGAAGAAAATGATAAATACTGGCAAAATCTTTGGCAAGAAAATTTTCAACTTCAATTTAATAAACAGTATCAACTATTTGTTACGCAATACAAGTCGGTCCATTCTGATCAGAACAAAAAAGTCATGGCAAATGGGCTGACAGTCAATAAAGAAAAAAAATCTTATAGCAAAAATAAACGTGAGAATCAGTCTATATCTTTTGCATTTTGATATTTAGTCAAATAATGAATCACATACAAAAATATACATAATTTTTTATTTTTTTTTACTATTGTTGTATCATATTATATGTAATTTAGAAAATTTGTGAGATTTGAGGTCATATTCATTGTTTTGTTGCAGCTACAGGAAGTTTGAAATTACAAAGTGATAAGAGAACCAAACGACTAATCATGGATTCAGTGGGGGCATTGATGCAAAGTCTATCTGTTGAATCGAAAGACGCAACCACGTCTCTAAGTGACAATGATGTTTGTGTTAAAAACGAAGTTTTATGCAACGGCGAAGAAATGCTAAAAGAAGAAAAACCAGTCACATTAAAACGAAGGTACAATTATACTGTAATTTGTGACTTTTGAAACAGCAAAATTGAATTTTAATGAAAATAAATTTAAAATTTAGTATACAGAATAGATCACGTTATGAGACATATAAATATGATTATGTAATGATCATTTGTAGTCACGAAGCAGATTGTGATGACACCATTGAGGGACTGGAAACAGTGAAAAAAGCTTTTTCATTAATGGGATATACATTCAACGAAAATGTAAAACAAATGAAATTACAGGGTGAGGTTGTATACAAGAAACGTAATATCAGATTGCAGAACAGACAACTCAAAATGAAAATTACCAGATCGAAGCCACTGAATAAGCACATTTACTTTGACGAAAATGGAGTTCAAATAATTAACACAAACGATCAGGTATATATAGAAATTGAAATTTTATACAAATGTAATTGATAAATACAACTGATTTGACATGTATTATTATTATTATTATTATTACAGACTGCAATTATAAAAAATTAATAATAATTGTAAAAATTATTTTTGTAAGAATTTAACATTTTGTTATTAAATCTGTAGGATTAAAAAATAACGTTGAGGCTTGATTTAGTTATACAATTGTTACGTTTCGTAGGTAAACCAGACATCATCGAATTGTTCAACGAACGAAGTCGATGTTAACGAGAAAGGTTCCTATAGTGCGCATTTCACATCGAGTTCTGACGAAGAATGTGATTCTAGTCCGAAGACGATTTTATATGCCAAAAAGCTGACATTTGCGAAAGCCTCAGTAAGTCCTCTTGTTAGCATTTCAAAATTAAATAAACCGAAAGACGAGGAAGAAGAGGCTGAAGAAGAAGAAGAGGAGGATGATCATTGTAAAAATAAGACTGAAAAAGGTAGCAAAATTGTCGATGATTCATTTGAAGATTTTGGGGACAAAACTGATATTATGGATGTTGATTGTAAAAGTGAAGACAGTGCAAAGAAATCATCTACGCAGCAAAAGAAGAAGAGGAGGAAGCAGAATAAGCGAAATGTTAATTTGCCAGCTGAAGTAGATAACGATAAAACTTTGATGAAATACTGGGTCAAAAGATACAGGCTATTTAGTAAATTTGATGATGGAATCAAATTGGATCGAGGTATATTTTATAACCCTTAGTAGGACACTTACGTGATTTTATTTGTTTGTATTACCTTCATTTCAAAAATGGTATTTATTTAGTTTTTCTTTTTGATTTTTTAAAATGTATTAAACATTGTTGATTTGTTGATTTAAATTTTTAGAAAGTTGGTTCTCAGTGACTCCTGAGAAGATAGCAGAACATATAGCTGAAAGGTGTCGGTGTGATACGATCGTTGATGCATTTTGTGGCGCTGGTGGAAACGCCATACAATTTGCATTTACTTGTGAAAAAGGTGAATTAATATGTGAAGTCAAAATATTCCGAATCAATAGTGCAAGTTATTAATACATTTAATGGCTTTTCAGTATTTGCAATAGACATTGATCCGCACAAAATAGAATTGGCACGCAACAACGCGCGTGTCTATGGCGTGGAGGATAGGATTGAATTTATCGTGGGTGATTTCCTGCAACTGGCACCAAAGCTTATTGCCGACGTTGTGTTCTTGAGTCCACCGTGGGGTGGCATTAACTATTTACAAACGGAAACTTATGATATGAGTAATATTATGAGTAACGTCGGTGGCACGCGAATTTTCCAAGCCGCAAAACAAATCACTGATCATATTGCGTACTTTTTACCTAGAAATATTGATACAATGCAGGTAGATATTTAATATAATTTTATTTGTGTATATTTTAAAATTATTCAATATTCATAAGTGAAAGATTTTAATCTGGTATCAATGATTCAATGGATTACAATATGACACTAAATATTTAATTGATTTTTATTCAACAATGTATTACTTACATCGCTGTTGATTTTAGGATTGTAGTAATAAAATAATATTTATTATTATTTTCACTGGAAAGTTTTGTACTAATAATCACCAATAATCCGATATGAAAATATGAATAGTTTGTTTTATGATAATCCTTTATATTTTTTAATGATAAATTCATAATTATCAAGATTTATTATTTCTAACATTTTTTAATAAATTTAAATCTTATTAAACATAAAATAAAATGATAAATTAAAACTAAAAATAGAATCTTTTCAGAAACGTGAAGCAGGTAAAATGAAATGTATGAAAATGTACCTTGAATATTGATTAAATTTTGACTACTTTCAGGTTGCCATGTTGGCTGGAACAGGGTCTGGCGTTGAGGTAGAACAAAATTTTCTGGATCGGAAGTTGGTGGCCCTTACTGCTTACTACGGAGAATTGCCTCGGAACTGTTAAAAACTACATACAATTATTTCCGTTGTAAATAACACAGCATATCTTTCGTACCTATCCGTCGAAAATTGACGCTTGGGTCAAGTTTCTACCAAGTTTTTGAATTATGTACTGAAGCTCGGATTAACCTCAGTCCAATAATTTTTTAGGCGGCATTTAACTTATTTAAAATGAATGATTTTAATTCTTTTTATATTTTTATTTTAAACGAAAGTCAGTTATTTCGTGTCGAAACGTCACAAGCTTGTTATAAATATCAAAGAAGAAAAATCAAAGTAACGAGTTGCAACGGCAAATGAGACACAAAAATTAACTTAAGACACTCGTTTCTATTTCCATTTTGACGAACAACAATTTTATTTGTTTATTTGACTGAGCGCCACGTAATTTTACAATTTATAAATGATTCCACGTTTGCGTTTATTTACAGAAATAGTGTAAACATCTAATTTAAAACGGAATAAACATTTAAAGTATTGATAAACCAGGCGTTCCTTGATTTATTAAATGCTCATCGAACATCAATCAAATGTTATTTCATTTTTTTGACTAAGCATCTCTGTAAATTAAGTTAATTGTATAACAATACAGTCAAAGTTCTCTCAAGTCCCAAAAATAGAACCAGAAAAAATTGAATACGACAGAGCGTCCCTTTCTCTTCTTATTTTTGGAGAAGTGAGGATAGTCCAAATCAATAAGATTGTTGTATGATTATAACTTTACAAAGCAAAGTTAGACTTGATTCTGACTCAATAGAGCATCAACTATAATGATCGTTTTGTGGCTTTACTGGCACTTGCCCCGATATTCATAACAGTATGTATTGTTATGCGTTTGTTAATTTTTCCTGAATCAACACATTTTTAATACATTATAGGTATTTAAGTCTGTCCACGGTTCGTACAAAAACGTAGCGAAACATGGTAAATGATAAAAAACATGTCGATTCATGTAAAATGTTGATTGCCACACTGCTTTTGTACAAAAATAATAACAAAATACTGGCTTCTCTTTGACTATTCAACACAGTTTCTTAAACAATCGACTAAAATTAAATGTAACAAGTAAAGAAATGTTCCGATGACGTATGTACAATTGTTGGCGGTTATACTTCTATTATAAACTTTTTAGTTGTAAATACTTATACTTAACAAAAAACATAACTTCGTAAACGTTCTGTACTTAATAACTTGCAATCATAAAATCACATAAAAATATCGACGCTTTTGGCATCGTTGTTGTTTTTCTTCTTTTCTTTTTTATATTTTTTTACAGTAAGGTTACCCAAAAAAAGTTTAAACATTATCATATTTTCCATATTCCAATGAAAGAGTTGAGTTACAAATTTAAAATATTTACAGGCGTTTTTAAAATTCAATTGAGAAACTATTTTTTGCAGAAAAAAATTGTTTTACTTGAATAAAGTTTTCATAAGTATTTTAAAACTGTAAAGATGAAAAATGTTTGAATTTTATTTTGGATAATCCTATTTTATGTACAAGTGTTTGATTTCTGCGTGCGACAATTGTAATTTAATGGTTACAAGTAACTAACAGCAACAAAAAGAAGTTTCACAAGGGCTCAACTAACCGATACGTTTTCGTGTCATGGTTTTCACGCATTCATCACGAAGAAAATGTATTGTTGGCACCATAAACGACTTTTTTTTCGTCGCTTTACTCGTTTGCGCTCTTTGGGCATGCGAACGAGCAATATTGATACCTCGACCAGGCTGAGGCGACTCATCAAAGGCGTCTTTCTTAGAGTTTCACGGTCAAGTCGATTGGATCCTGGCGTATTTTCTTCAATGGTGGCGATTCAACGTCTCGTTCTTCGGCCATGATTTCTACTTTTATAGATGTTTCCTTGTCGATACTCCTGCAATAATGTTAACAATTAAATATACATATTATTTTATGCATAATATATCATGAAATAGCTTTTATAATGAGTGAAAAGTATTTATAAATTCCGAAATTCCATGTTTATGAAGTTAAAGAAAGTAAACCTGGAGTTTTGAAATTTCAGAATTATTTTCATCTTCATATTCTGTTTCCCAGTCATCATTCAAACTAATATAATTCCAAATATCAATGACTTTTTAATTTTCGATTCCTAAAATAACAATTTTATTCTCATCAATCAACAATTATACCTTTCTCTTTTTAAAGACAGATCCATAGGGTTGTCTTGCGGCGGGCACTCTTCTTCACTCGTAAAGGACACATTATTCTGCATGGATACAAGCTCCTCTTTCTTCCAGTTCTCCTCTAAAACATAACGACTAGCCTTTTCCAGCTTAATCTTTTCCGCTTGATCCTTGTTCGTGTCAAAGTTGTCGTCGCTGGACACCGGGTCGTTGAGGTCGCGCGTACAGCTGCTTTCGGTGTTGTTATTGTTGTTGTTGGCCACAGCGTAGGCAGCTCCGACGTCGATTCGGTTAGCCGCGGCGGCAATATTGGCAATCAAAGGATGAGAATAGAAGTGATACGGCGACAACACTGTCAACCCCGTGGGTTGGATCAAAGCGGGGTGAGGGACGAATGGTACCAACTGTCTCGCGCCCATCATGTCCCGAGCCCAGCTCACCACGTCCTTGGGTACTGCTGTTGCCAGGTCAGTACGGTATCCCAGTAACGCCGGATGAGTAAACGAGCGCCTTTCGGTCACTTCGACCGAGCTGTCGCTGTTGTTGGACTCGGGCGAACTGATGCATGGCGGCGTCGTGTTTTTGCCTTCTTCGAGCTCAGGTCCGTCCATTTCCGCCATTGTCATTTGTTGATTCGACGTTGGTCTGTCGCGTAATGAACTTGGACCTTGTTGTCCGAGTGGTTGTTGACTCGATGCTTGGGGCATTTGCAGTTGGTTCTGCTCTTGGAGTAGACAGTGAATTTTGAACCAGTTGGACCGCCGGCCGTAACGGGAACCCGATTTGGACATGCCAACGAGGAGACATTTGCGCAGGCGACAGGCTTTACACGTCGTACGGTTCTTTTTGTTGATCACACAGCTGCCCCCGTTCTTGCACTCTTGTATGGTGCTAAGGTTGTTGTACGAGCGGCCGAAGAAGGACTGCAATCAAATTAAAGGTATTTTTATTAGTTTTTAAGATTTTATTTGTTGTATTTTTTTTATTTTTATTAGTTTTTAAGAGTTGAGAAAACAAGTTGTAATTCTATTGTTTATCAATCTCAGTCTATCAAAACAAAACGGTTACTTTCAAAATATCATATGAAAAATTACATGGAATATTTCAAAATAAATTGTTTTGTTTTGATAGATTGAAAGGAGACGTGAAAGTATAGAAAAAGCATAGTTTCTTATTCAAAGTTTTGTGTTTATGTTTACTTTGTAAAAAAGAAAAATGTGTAAACAAAGTTTTATTTTGTTTAATGTAAATTTTATAATTTAGCAAGAGTAAAAAAAATAAACAAAACAAATTATCGCAAATGTATGAAAACATATAACAATACATTCGAAAGTTTATAAAGAGAAAATAAAACATCGTAAACAATGAAATCAACAATACGAGTTTTGTTATGAAAAGTTTGAAAAGGATTTATAACAACACAATATAAATAGATAGTAAATTTATATACACTCGAATCTGGCGAGACGCACGGCGTCGGGACCGGAAATCTTGCGAGATGCACGGCCGGTTATTCTTTATACGCGCATGCGCACATGTAAAATTGCGCCAAAGTGTTTCAAAACAGAATTTGTAAACAAAACACAACAGTGTCTTCAAAATAACATTAAGTTATTTTGATGTAAGT
>JABFOV010005558.1:0-11878 GCA_022817685.1 Aradophagus sp. ZL-2020
GGAGGCGCACGTGTGTGAGGACGCGTGGTGCTGGAGGGATCGCGCCGGCAGCGACGCGGCATGCGTGACGGTGATGTTTCGTGGGCGGGGGCGCAGCAGGAGCGCGCAAGCCGGTGGGCGGGGGGGGGGGGGGGGGGTGTGAAGGGGACGGGGGAGGGGGGGGGCGGTGGGGCGGGGCTTGGCCAGGGGGGGGCAACGGCCGGGGGGGGGGGCGGCGGGCCCCGGGGCGGGGGACCCGGCCATCGGGTCCCCGTCCCCCCCCCCCCCCCCTGCCCCCGGCACCGCCCGTACCCCACCTTTCGGCCCCGTCTTTTTCTTCCGCTTCCTGCGTCTTTGTCGGCCGAGCAAATTAACCCATTTTTGGCCACTTGTGTCAATAATTGTGACGCCTCGGAGATATCCGACTCCGCGACGGCCGATTCAATTTGCGCGGCTCAATTTGCGATCTTCCGCCGACGAAACGATTTTCAACGCAACGTTCTACTCGGGCTTCGAGCTCGTTTGTTTGCCGACCGCTGGCGTTGTTTGGCGTAATGATTTTCGGCGAAGGTCGGAAAGTTTTTGCCTGAAATTTTGCCGTTTGGGGTGAATGTTTGTATTTTTGAAGGGGTGTATACCTTTCTCGATGCGAAATTTAGACTAATGTTGGGATTTGGCACCACAAAATTTGTTAAAAGGGTTTGGACTGTTTGACAATAATTATAATCATTTTATTAAATTAACCTACATCGAATAAAATTCTTTTACAATTTTGATATTAAATTATCAATGAATAATGTTCTATGTTAAATGGTGTTCTTTTTTTGTTCTTTTCATCATCTTATCGCATAATAGAAGTGATCAATTTTATAAAATATTAACGGAATCGTTTAACGGTTGACGAAAGCTCGGTACTCAAAGTTCTGGCATTGACGTTTGTTATTTTTATTAATTTTTTATACATTTTATACAGAAAATATCAGCACTTCAAAAATATTCGGGCTTATAACTTTAAGATAAAAGCCGTCCAACGTCGCTGACGAAAATGTTTCGGGCAAAGTTGAGAAAAGTTTGCGCAGCTGTCAAAATTGAGATACGTTCCGCGAATTCCTCATCGACAGAGTACCGCAAATCCAACAAATTGTTCCACAAAAACAAAGATCGTTATTAAAAACTTGAAAAAAGTGTTTAATTCACTACGAGATAATTCAATTATTGCGTTCTCGAACCGTCGTTTTACGTCAATTCAAAAATATTCTGCGCAACGGTACAAAAATGTTAAGTCGCAAAAACAGGTACCCAAAGTTTTGGTTAAAATATATTGTTATTTAAGCGTCATGAAAAAAAATTATTCAATAAACATATCGTAAAATATGGCAGCAAAAAATTACTTTTGATTCACCAATGTCACTTATATCATTATTGCCGCATAATTAGTTAACGTATTATATAATAGATTTTACTTAGTACGTCACAGTATGCATTATTAATTACTTCATTTAATACTGATATATGACTCATTGTCTTTACAAACATTGAAATTAAAAACGTTAACGCATTATAAATTAATTATGAATTCGCGAGCGCTAAGTAGGTCGAATGATATGCCGGATTTAATTTGACAAACTTGATATCAATTGTGCGTAAAAGTTCGCCGAGAGGGCGCGCGAGTTCAATTCGACTACTTTCTTTTCAGCTGCACGACGAATCGCTGTAAACGCTTTTTAAAAATGTATTTACATTTTTGCGCCGCGAAAAAGTTTTCCAATTGGAACGAAGAAAAATTCGTTCGAATCAAGTGAAAATAAGTTAAAACAACTGAAAATTGATTAATAAATTAAAGACAATTCATAAATAACTACAATAAAAATAAGAACAAGAATTTATATTTGAAAGATTAAAACTATGAAATCGTTGACGGTGAATACCAAACTTCTAATTCACTTACCAAGTTGTGATCGCAAAAATGGCAACGTAAAAAAGTAATTGTAATTTGAGATGTTAAGATTATTTCATCGCGGCCATTAAAAGCTGTTAATTTAATAAGTTCTCTATAATTCTGAATTACAATAGCAAATTTAATAGCGAAGCCAAAAAAGATAATTGTTTTATGGTAATTTTAGTACGCGCAATTCACACTGTTTACCCTTCTTTTGCATAATTTTGTTAACCGGATTAGTCGCGAACAAGTATTATTCTTTTTTTTTTTTTGTTTACCTCAATGTTGCAACGAATTGTAATAATCTTTTCTTTTTTTCCCCTCTCTCTCAATAACTTCATTAATTTGGATGATACTGCATGAATTACAATAAAAATGCAATCGTTCAATGGTAAACCTTTTTTTGTTTGCGGTTTTTGCGCCTAATTGTCATTCCTGGACAGTTATAACAACTTCATAAAAGATTAAATAACGCCTGCAAGTAGTTTAAGTATGCTTCGCGTATGTTGATAGTAGTAGCGCGCAGTTTTCCAGCGACTTCGGCAACTTTGGAGCACTTTTACGCCGGGTGTCATCTTTTGTTGTATTATAAAGTTTATATCAAGTTTCAAGCATGCGGCGTTCCTCGCCCCGAACGGGCTGCAAAAATAAGCACCAGTCAATGTATAAACTTGCTACCAAACTAAAGCACCGCGCGACCTCAGGTATAATTATGTGCAAAGTACTGTTGGAATTTTGTTTTTGCTAATAAAAACGTGCAGTTTCAATCAAGATTGCTATAAACTTAAAAATTAAACTTTTATTTTTAATTTAATTGTATTAAATATCAATTTTTCGTTGCATCTTTCTCATTTGAAATCTACACTTTAAAAATGTTTGCAGGTGATATTGTGAATACAAAATTGTAAGAATAAGTCGGCCGTGAATTAAGTGAATGGTACTGTATATTTTTATAAATAAATAAATTTGTTCGAAAGTAACGTGATTTTGTCGTCTCATTATTTATTGTATTTCGAAATCTTTCAACTCATTGCGAGAAGGCTTTTTTTTATTTTCATTCTATCAAAGAAAATGGGAGAAAATGATTGCGCGATCCCTTATGTTCCCTTCGACGATTCATCACAAACGAGGGAATATCAATCAGTTAGAAAATAAGATAAATAAACTTTGGTTTGTACGACCAAATTCTTTTATTTTCGCTTCTTGGACATCGAAGTTTGGTTGCTGTAATTTTAACGGTAAAATCAACTGAATTCTTCAGTAATATTTGCTAGTTAATTTAGCAAAGTTTATGAAACGATTTTTTAATAACGCAATCGCAGTAAGAATGTTCGTAATTTAATTGCGAAAACTTTTCGCAAATTTTACTAGTACTTTTCCGCGAACTAATTGATTAATTAAGAAATTATACGCGTAATTAATACCACGTCATTTTCATGATGGCACGAGCTTTTATATCAAGTCGAATGAAAAAACAGAGAATTTTATCAGGGCGTCGTTCCGTTTGCTACTAATGAAAAAGCGAAACAAATGTCTAAGTGACTAATGAATGCGTACTTTAATTACGAAAATTAAAAAAAATTGCACGTCCTCGGGCGTCGTCTGCAACGTCTATCCGACGCACGTCGTTCGGAGCGCGAACGCGATGAATGTTGTAACGATCCCTGTTGAATCCCTAAGAACGCAATTAACTGATTAATGCGGAATATTTCTTACTGAGCAGCGGCGGAAAAACTCTAGTACTTACTCGTACGTTGAATTAATCAAATTTCGGTTGTCATAATCAAACATTTTGCCGATTAATTACCAAAAAATCATCCATTGAAAATGTTTATCGAAAAAGTGAGTGGAAAACAACTTCTCCAATTGTTAGATTTTTCAAAAAAAAAAATCCTTCGATCGTTTAGTAAATAACTAACAAATAATGTCATTTGACGATAAAAAATTATTTTTTCAAAGAAACATTAAAGTCAGAAAAAAGTATTTCATACAATTTAACTTATAATTCGTAAAAAAATGTCAAATTCCATGTTTTTTTCACTAAGCACAATTCAAGTGTCATCTTTTCTCAGCGCGGTAAACAAATTAACTTTTATTAGATCATTTTTCTCGGCGAACGTCATGAAACAACAATTTATTATTTTCGGACCGATTCTTTTGACCTGAAACATGCAAGTTGTAACCTTTTTCTCCGTCCTTTCCGACATTGCGCCGACGGTATTTATCGCGCGCGGCAAAGACACGTTTTTAATCGCACGTTGTACATTACACTTTGATTGTGGCGCGCTCGATAATCCGAATTTAGCGACGCGGAGAGCAAACTCGAGTTGGAAAGAGTTGCCGCGGCGGCTCTGATTTCGTCAGACGTGATACGTTTACCGGTCTATGGTGGCTCAAAGCGTTTCGCAATCAGTTTTTGAGTGACGTCAATCGACGTGACGTATCCGGCGACTTTTTTCCCCCCGGCAAGTTTAATAACGCGTCATTCAGCAATATCGCGCAATTTCATTGCACGCCGCCAGTTTCCTGGCGGCGTGGCGCAACTGTTTATCAAGTCGCGGATTTTGAAACGATACAATGTTCACGGTGCGGTTTCTTAACCGACACTTGATTGTTAATTTTTCATGAATAAAGAGTGTCCGATATCAGCAGTCGATCTCAAGTCATCGAGTTGAAAATCCAATTTTATGACTTTACGAGCTTATGAGACTTTCGCCAAAATGATTTCTTCAAGGTGATCGAAAGTAATTAAAGTTATAAGTTCTTTAATCTTGTAACAGTATGACATTAATTGTCTTTTAATATAAAGTGATGTCACAGATGATGTACATGCACATTTTATCTTATTATCAATACATGCATAAGAATAAATCACTGTTTTCCATTGTAGTTAGATGTAAATAAAAGTTTAAAAAAGATAAAGAAATAAGTGCAATGATTAATTTTTGGAAGCTGCAATTCAACGAATTTGAATTCAGAAGATATTTTAAATTGTTACAATAAAGCAAGATTAGTTTCAGATGCGTTTCATTGTTTTTATTTAAAACAATGAGCATCACAATGCAGAAACAAATCATTGCAAACATTGCGAAATCCATTATATTACGTTGAATGATTTTCCACGATCAGATTCCAGGATTCAAACGCTGCACACGTTTGAATTTCATATAAGATGACGTTCCAGATTTCGTTTGATGAATGTCTGAGGTGACTGCATTATTCTATTAAACACAATTAATTAATAATTTTGACGTTGAATGATTGTGTAGCTTATAAGTTACTTTAATCGAACAAAGCATTATGCTATACAAATGAACTACACTGTTGCTAAATTAAAATGACAACTGTTGCGGTGCAATATTAATGATTGACGAAATCGAAATTGACGACCGCAAGATATTTCCAGATCTTGCAACTTTTACAATCAATCTCTGTCAATTTCTAAAACCAAATCCAAAAACGAGAGCATTCATAAATTAAAACCTCGAATAACGGATGAAGTAAACAAATATATTGTTTAAATATTTCATCACTGTATTCTACTATTTTAAGAAATTGATTACAAAAAATCGATCTTCCGAAAAAATCACTGTCCAAGGAAATCGAACCGAAACGTCCGACTGACTTTCATCTCTCTTATAAATTTCAGATTTCTTTTTTGCTTATTTTTATGTTGATTTTTCATAAAGGCGGCGAGCCGACAATTTTTTTTGTTCCAATCGTATTACTTTTTACCATACTTGTAAACAAGTTTGGTTTCTGTTTGCGTCAAGAAACGTGAAACGGACATTTCATCTTAAACGGGACGTCGATTGATGAATAATCCCCCGAATGGTCATCCTTTGTCGACGCACGACAGTGCTTCCACCGTTGTTCTGATCGGTTAAAAAAGTGTTGAGCAAGAACAATGTAATTAAATAGAATAAAAAAAGGAGCGACGCGCAGCGAGACAAGGAAAACGTGCGCTACGAAACGCGTGCATGACCCGCAATGCGTCACCGTTCCATTCCCACAATCGTATATTAATAGCATGCTTTTCTCATTATTATTAGGTTTCAGTTTAAAACGTTGCCTGCATACTTATATTTAGAATAATTTACACCGGCAATGACTCGTCTGATATATCGCTATGTGGCGCATAGATAATGTACGAGGAACGTGCAACTAACCGCGTTGATATGCTTTCCGGCAACGAATATGAGGATATATCATATACAAAGGAATTTCGCGAATCGCAAGCCAGTTTACGCTCGCGTAGTTTGTCTACTTTTCAGCTACGCTGGAACGGTCGACCGAAGGCAACTGACTTTCTTGATGGCTTTGATAATTATGCCCTGATACGTGCTCGGGAATTATAATATCGAGTTAACAGGGAGGAAAAAATAATTGTATAACAGCGAGGGCTGATGTAATTTCAACGTAAAGTTCGCGCCAGTATTGTGCCAATGTAAAGAAGGATGTAAATTCATATTATATATCTTGTAACGTTCGAGTGGAAGTGTAAAAGCTATACAATTTTTTTTGTAAATGTAATAAAAAGAGAGGAAATTCTAGGAAGATAAGGTAAAATTATATTTAGTGTACCAGAGGAAGCAATTTAAAAGTAAAGAAAAAAAATAATAAAAGTAATTTATTCGCAAAAATATTCCATGATCTAACATCCGATGGTAATTCCTGATTGCTGGGAAAAATTGTCCCAATTTGATCCGAATGAATTTTATAAATGATAACAAATGTCTCAGGATTTGGTTGATTGATCGTTTCATTAATTTAAGATATTGTTTTAAAAAAGGTCCGCGATGGCCATTACAGGCGACGTCCGCCTATTGACTTTTGTAGTAGTGTTCCAAATTGACTACGTGCTCGCCTTCCTTATGACGTAAAAGCACGTCAAATGTACAATTGCGGATATTTTTCAGTGATTCATGAATTTCATTTGACATACTTCAGTACACGCCAGGAATCAGATATTGGGTTTCCGTTTGCACTCGGCGCCACTTTGAAGGAAAATTTCATTCGATTTGGCCGCGGCGGTGGAATTATTTTGCTGCGAATTCATGTTTACGCTTGCTAGGGTTATTCCAAAAACAAGTGCTCTTTTTTAAGTATACGGTCATTGAGTTGAAACAATTTGAAGTCTTTATGAAAGCGTTTCGACAACTATGTTGTCGTGTAAAGACAACACTCGATAAGTTTCCTTCTTCAATGAGTGTTGAAAGAAGATAATTTTATGACATTAGATCAACTCATTAAGACACCTTACATATTCGAAAAAGTTCAAGAAAATATTTAAAACATTACGCAAACGTTTAAATATTTAAGTTTTTTTTAAAAAACTCTCAATGTTTTACAATAATTTTACATTGTATATTTAACAAAAATTTTTACCCAAGTTATATCAGCGTGTTTTTTGAAATTCATAAGCGTTTCTTGTTGACTGATTGTCATGTTTGTTTTATTCGACATAATATGGAATATGATTCATTAATTTGGAAAATAAACAAAAATAAATGTCAATTTTGGACTTGTGCCCGTAAGAACGTGAAAATCGATTGCACTTTTCTACTTGCATTCGGAGCACGTGAACAAAACGTTTTCCACGTATTTCGCGACACCCCCTAGTTGCCGACCATAACAAATATGCACTAAAGTTTTATTGCAACAGTAAAAGCTTGCATCTTTAACACGATTTACATTACGGCGTTATTTACGTTTTATTCCCAGACGCGGTTAATATTTGTTGAGGAAAATTGCACTTTGCATTGGCCATAAAGCTTCAACGTCGTGTTCTACCCGCGTCACTTCGGGTCGACTTGCGTAAATAAAAGTCGTGCAAATCCGTAGGCTAATTAATGCCATTTTTCTTCATTAACAAAATTGTATCATAATTTCAAAATAAACATTGGTTTGCTCTTAAACAATTTCTTTTCCCTCAAAAATAATAAATCAATAATCAGAAACCAATTTAAAAAACACTAGTCTAGTAACAAGGGCTTGAAGAATCACCTTAACAGAATCAGATACTAATTAGTTTCTAAAAAGCAATTTATAGAACTTTTGATTATAACATTTTTAATGAATTATTCTCAAGTCAGAAAATTCAAACGAATTAAATCACTAACCATCGTCAATTTCCTCAAACTTAGCCTCTGTTGAAAACCGTCAATTACTAATAGGTCTTTGATGGCATTTTAACAAGATTAAATAGTTTCGAAACTTCTTTTCTTAACAAGAGTGCTAAATCTTTTTACGCCTTACGACTTATTTATGATTTGGTTCGCAGCAGCCGCGATATCGGATCTTCGTCTAATTGCTCATCGACAATGGTCGGAATTCTCGGCCGACGCTGGAATCCTGCCAAAACGATTAGTCTTGCTGTGCGTATCATTTACAGTCGTGTTCCGCTGATAACCTATAGCCTGCGCGTATCGCTAGCCGCGGCATTGTGCGTCCACTTCCGCCTGCTTACATGCCGTAATCTTACGTGATCGAACCAGACGCGGTAATTACGCCTTTCCACGGACGCTATTTTTAATGTATCTGCAAATAGCCGAGCAACAGTACAATTCCAAACAATTTTTATCCTCTGGCGTCTGCGATCGAAAGACACAAAGAACGTGCGAAAGTTGTTTAAAATTCCATATCGTTCAATTCATTTTTCCATCAGTCGAATATTCCCGGCAAAAAAGAAGAATATAACATTTTTATCAGCAAAAATCTGCACGGAAGTTTTCTGCGCATCGTTTACGGTGTAAATTTGCGCGGGAAGCTACTGCACCGGGCAAAAGTCTGCGCCCTAGGTTACTGCGCAGACCTACCGAGGATGTCTGCGCAATAGATCGCTGGATCTTGTAAAAACTTGTGCAGTAATTTACAAATTAACGTAAAAACGAATGTAATCATTCATAATCTACTTAACCGTCCAAAAATATTGTCACGACTTTTTCCTCCGAGTTATTTCAACTATTATAAGAAACCACCGCAAGGAGATTGAAAAAAAGTTATAAGAAATTGGCGCAATGAGATTAAAAAAAAGTTATCGATTTCGTGTAACGAAAATATGATGACGTGTTTCCAGCAACTAAATCAAACCTTATTACATTGGCCGTAATGCGCTTCGGGTGAAAAATCCTCAATGCATTTAGCGTTTCGCGAAAGAAGCTATTTGAATGATGTTATTCGGTGGGAGGTGGCTGCGTTGTAAGTAGCAAAAGAAATTCGCTCGAATTTATTGGCCCATTACACCCACGCGCGATTCGCAAACGTAATCTCGCGATAAGTAATGTTCAACAGACAGCGTTATTTCCTGTTGCATGGCCATTTCCGGTTAATGCAATCTCACGTGCCGTAGAGACACAATGTGTTAAGCATACAAAAAAAAAGATAAAAAAATGAAAAGGAAAAAACTTTGGCAAATTCAAATAATCGCCTCTTCTCTCAACGAGCGGCGCTGTTTTCGCGAGTTATTGGCCGCGCAATATCTATAGATGTATTTATAATAGTTGCGCGACAACTGTACACTCTCGAATTTGCATGGCACCCGTCCAGTCCCCTATGCGCTATATATTTTCACGCCATACTATTTCTAGTCGCGCATTCTTTTGCCACAGCGAGCAAATTTAATACCAAAACTTATTTCCTAAGTGGCAAAACTTCAACACTTGGAACGGGAAACGGAGTGTAAGTTACTTGCACTTTATCTGTTAAATTATATAAAAAAGCTTTCACAATTTACAAAGTTTCGAAGAGTTTTAAGAAAACATCCTCTGATTTCAGTAATGGCCCGACATCTTTAATGAACGGTTATTATTAACGATACCCTTATGACGCAAATGCGGACGGAGAAAAAAAAATGCTGGCAATTTTTGCTAAACTGCCCAACAAAGTCGAGTGCTGTGGAATAATACAAAAACATGTGTTTAATGATTTGCGCAGCAAAAAATGCATCGTCGAGGATTTCGCTGTAAATGTCGGATGGCGTTTAATTTATTTAATCCTAAATTCATGTTCTTTTCTTATAAATTAAATAAATTAATTATAAAATTAATTCAACAGATTTTCTTTTTATTTTACAAACTGTAATGTAAACTTATTTTACAATATAATTGAAATATTGTAAAACGCACGGGGAATACTTGGCTTTTCGAAGGGTATATTAGACCCAACTGTACAGTAATCCAATTTAGTAGTTTCGTTGGGACGTGCTTATTTGTCAAACGAAAATCGAATCTTTGGTTTTCGTTTTGCGTGGCCAAATGAATTCTACCAAACTCAATTAGTGAAATTCATTTCAAGTCAGGAACGCATGCCTGGCCCTTTGGTTAATTCAACGTTAACTCAATGTACGGCAATGTTCCGAAACAAAAACACGCTTGACACATCGCGCGAAAATAAATTATACGCGTGACACGGTCTTTCATTGGAAAGTGATTTGGTGCGCCTTCTAATTACTGGATTTGCATTTCACAAGTCGTACACCATGACGTCAATTAATTAACTACCTAGTCATAATAAATTTGTAAAAATAGTAACAACCGTTGCTCGATTATCGAAAATCATCATCAGCGATCGAGTTTACGAAATTTAATTATTAAATTTTATTGATGATAGAGGGGGAACAAAAAATCTGCAATGTTCAACACTACATTCATAAAGCAATGATATACCTTGATTTTACATATGTTTACTTTTAGCAAGTTTTGGATCAATTTGTGATTGAACACTGTTGATGTTCAATAGGATTGTAATACAATTATTTTCAATGTTTTTTGATATACTTTTTTTTATTTGAAGCTTACTATATTAAGAGCTATCACAAAAAGCACGAAAATGGTTCGCTCTATTATCATCGATCGACAAACGAGCTTGGTTCGTTCTTCCGGAATTGGAAAACAAAAAAAAATGTCTCGCGCGAAATGTTAATCGAAAAAAAGTATAACCATCATTTCGGTCATCGAAAAATGGACCAACGAACAAGGATTTCGCAATAACGCTTCCGTGCTTTAATAAGTTTTACCGATGTAAACTGTTTGCCAATGTTACAAAACTCATTTCCATATAATAATTCGCCGTGGCGTGCATTATCCGCGAGTGATAAATGGTGGAATTTTACAATCGATAATGCAATTAACGTAATTGACAATTGCGCTCGGTCCTTATCCTCTTTACTTTTTCGCGATTTGGTACTGTGATCGATTGTATTTTTTTTTTTTTTTTTTTTTAATTTAGAATTGAATTGCAAAAAGTGTTTTTTTCAAGTATACATTTTCAAAATGTACAAGACATTTCCAACGCTAATTAGTAGATAACAATGAAAAAAGAAACAATAAAATATAATTAAATAAAATACATTGACACAAAATAAAAAATGTTTACTTATTGATAAATTGACATTTGCAGATTAATTTTATACAGAGAATTTTTGTTTGGTTTAATCTTCGTTGAAAAATATACATTGAAAAATTGAAGCACGTTTACAAAAGTATACAAATTATACACTTTAAACAATTTTTCATTAACTATATTCCAAAGGCTGGATTGGGTTTAACAGACCCAAGTATATTTTCAATGTGAAATTTCATTATTAATACAATATACTGTTAAATTAAATATTAAACAATGCCATCAAAATTTTTGTCTAGATCTTACTAACCCTATTTCAATCGTGAGAATGAAATAAGAAGCGCAACAACCGTACGATACCGTTCGACTTTGCGACGGAAAAAAGAAGCAAAATATGTGACTCGAATAACAATGCAAATGCCACAATCGCACGATCCGTCTTTTGTGCGATACAAGTTTGCATAGTTGTTGCACAATCGCCGCTTTATTTAGATTGCCGCAGCAATTATTGAATAGCGCAATTTAGTTTATCTCGCGGCTCGAAAGAAGCAGACTTTTCCATAATCGCGTATCTTTGATTAGAAATCTTGGCCGAGTTATTGAGCCCCGGCGTAACAT
>JABFOV010005559.1:0-11877 GCA_022817685.1 Aradophagus sp. ZL-2020
TTCTGCACTACTCGATCTCTTGTGCTTTGTTATTATGTCTTGTCGATCTGTCGTAATGGAGTTACTGCTAGGTTTTAGCTACATTTATTTTGGTGTTGTTTATTTTGTTTTTTTTTTTTTCTTTTCTTTTTATTTTTTTTTATTTTTTTTTTTTTTTTTTTTTTTTTTTTTTTTTTTTTTTTTTTTTTTTTTTTTTTTTTTTTTTTTTTATCATTCTATTGGTACTCGTCTGTGAAACCCGCCTCTGTTGAATGTGTAGCTCTCTGGAGACTGAGCGCGAACGTGTTCAGTTTCGCGTCTTATAATCAACTCTTCAGTTAAGTAGGCCTCGCGCTTCATTTGCTCTTTGAGTTTGTGAGGTATTTTATACAAGCACCAATCGGCGACCATTGTCACCAAATCCACTATGGCCTAAAATATATTTGAATCAAATCGATTGTCATATAAACAAAGAATCAAAACTTGACTATAATTTCTTCTACATTGAAAACATGTCACGCTGGACAACGAAATCCTTTATCACGTTCAATGACGAAGAACACTTGAATATCGGTAATGTAGAAAATTTCCGGCAATTTAACAGTACGACATCCACATAATGGAATATTTTATTGAATAAAGTTACCTGGAAAACTACAACGAAAATCAAACGACCGACAAGAACCTGCCAGTAAAACAATGACCGTCCATAAGGCGCTGTTGGATGATCTGGTGGATTACGATAATCCACATAATGACACGTGGAAATGTTTTTAAATGAACTATTGTGAGGAGCAGTTCCATTGGCAAAATCGGACGTGTTGAAGATGGCCAGACTAGAATTTAAGAAGCTCTGCTTTAAGTCATCCGAATGGACAACCATCGAATGCACCAATTGGGGTATGAAGTTTGAATTAAACGCTATAATAAACGCCTGAAATTATAAATAACTCGATTAAATTAATTCAAATAATATTCAGTAGGATAAATACGAGTTGAAACAAAAAACTGCAAAATTATATCTCATCGGATATCTATTTGTGATTTCAATGTTGATTAATGTGAGAACGTTAACGAACTTCCATTAAAAGGAACAAATTTGCATCATTATAAAATTGATATTTGCAAAAATATTCTTCCAAAACCGAACTGTAAAAATTACCTGTAAAAATTACCATTATTTCATATTGAAAATTGTGTTTAATTCAATTTTTCTTCGGTAACAAATGTCGAAATCTTGAAACATATCAATATCGATGCTATCGATGTTAATTTGATATCGATGAAATAAATAGTAGGACACTAATTTGATAAACAGTAAACTCTCGGCTATGTAATGAAAGCAGTTTGGGAGGTCGCTTGGCTACGTAACGAAAGTAGGAGAAGGTATTCCCCCACCACGGCGCCATGGAAAATGGAGTTAAATATACTAGGAGAAACGCTACGTAGCCGGAGGTTACGTAGCCAAGAGTTTACTGTAACTAAAACCTTACATTCGTTACGATAGATAATCGTGTGATTGTGTCCTGAATTCGAGCCCATATTCCGATATTCCGCACACGATGAGGAACCGGTCTGCGGTAGTGACTTAGGAAATTCCTTGCATCAAGTCTTGCTTCCAAGGTATTGAAAAGGAAGGCAAAAAGAGGCGCCAAAGGAAATGCTGCTATGAATAATACCACGAAGCCGTATTGTACGATCGTATTAAGATAATCGTCATGTAAACCTCTAGTACCTTAAAATTTTCTTACACTGTTACCAAGTTTATCAGATTTAAGTTAACGATTGTCATATTACCAACAAGAATATAAATACGATGTACTTGATTTCACTTTACCTAAATCTAGCAATTCAAAATCCAGCCACCACTGACTTTTATTCTCAATTGTGTTTTGTTTTTTGCGTTTCATACAATTCATAACTTGGTTATAATATTTTTTTACAGTCAGGGTCAACAGCTTAGAAGTAATGTGTATTATTTGCTTCCCTACTATTATTGTTAATAACTGTATATTAATGTCTAATAGACATCCATTAATGGAACATTCTTCTTGTCTAAAAATCATAATATATATTTATCACGTAAAATGTTTATTATAGTTCTGTAATCCCAGAAAACCAGTTATTCTACAGTGAGTTTCCTAGCATTATACACAACGTAAAATCAGTTTCAATTGAACTTTAAATACGTCTAAGCTTGCCATTTATTCACAATACACTCAGTATAGAATACATGGTTACTGATCATAAAGTTTTTAAACTATTTCATATAACTTGTATATGAAATACAAAAAAAAGAAAAAAAGAATGCAGACCTGTAACCAAATATGCGGTTATACTCCTTGGGGTAACCTATGAACTTTCCTTTCAAAAAAATCATATAAAATATGGAAGAATAATTATTTATAAAGTGAAACAAATAAATTTTCAAATTGAGACTGTCATCGAATTCGGTTTGTGTTCTTCGTAATTCCATTTCAGTTAAATGTACTGCAAGCCAGTCATAGATAAGGTTAAGAAGCATAATAGAAACCTGTAACAGTAATGATGACGCTTTTCGCTCTTTTTACATCGAGAGATATAAAACCGGACAAATGACGATATTTTTCACGGTTCATTGAGAATACCGAGGAAACATCTACAAATTTAAATAATAATTGACGGCAAAATATTTGGCAATATTGACAACAAATTGGGAAAACAAAAAAACACGTCTTAAATATTTTTTGAAGACCTATCCAACGATAACAAATTTGACCCTCCACTCCTCAACCCAAGTTAAGTTCTAATTTAAAATTTCAAAATTACCCCCGCACCCATTTCATATAAGTGGGGATGGAGGGTCAAATTAGGTATGTTTTCCCGATTTGTTATCGATATTGCAAAATCTTTTGTCGTCCTGGACCTTTTTTGAATACAATGTTTTATGTACATATTTACCAAGTTTAAAAAAGCTCCGGACCCCGACAGAAGAAGCGATTCTTGGGACGTATTTTGTCCATCTTTACCAAGTAAAGAACGCGACGCAATCCTAGACATTTTGTACAATATGATCCCTATAACCGATGCTATTACTACTGCAATTAGTAAAAACACAATTGAAAAACTAAAAATAGTTGCTGGTAAACGCACTTTCCAATAATTCACATGTGGCTCTTTCTGCCGAGTAATGATATTGACCTGGAAAAGGATATTTTTCTGCATTAAAAAAACAATATTCAGGCCCACGTGGGAAAAAAACTGTATAGCAACAAGCTAGGACTGAACAGACAGGAAAGACAGGAAAGCATAAAAGTGGCACACGAAATAAAATTTAAATATCGCCATGTGTTATGCCCCAGATTAAACGACTTCTAAAACCTACAAAATTACAAGTGGAAAAAATCGAATTTCCATAAATTGGTTCCAAGTGGACAGTTAAGTTTAAAACTTTGCCTACACATTCTCTACAGTGTAGGGATCAAAACTTAATCGATTTTTGACGATACGAAAGAATTTTAAATTTTTGCCTCAGGTTGAGGCTATTTCTGACCCAAACGAAGCCCATGTCGAAAAAAATCGATTTTTCATATTTCACTCCTAAGTGGACCATTCACTTTGAATGCTCTCTGAGGCTCAGGGAACAGTATTTAAACGAATTTAAATGTTTCCGGAGAAAATTTTTCAATTTTTTGAAATTTTTCTGAGAATACCCCCTTTGTGTTTTCGTTGCCACTTCCGTAAATATTTATGACCCAGTTAACACACCTTTTCCTCAGGTTTAGTTATTTTGGACACGAAAGATTTAGACAAGGCAGTAATGTAACCGAATCGTGGGACATCATCTTTATAATCCCAGTCAGCTAGCCCCCAATGATATGTCAATTCGGCAGTTTTTCGTTTCCACAATTTCAAATAGAAGGCTGACCATATTGCCATGAAAACCACCAACAAAGTCAGCCCGTCGTTATCAAAAAAGGTCG
Organism: Aradophagus sp. ZL-2020; assembly: GCA_022817685.1. NCBI lineage: Eukaryota > Metazoa > Arthropoda > Insecta > Hymenoptera > Scelionidae > Aradophagus > Aradophagus sp. ZL-2020. The sequence goes on from JABFOV010005559.1 coordinate 3,942, forward strand.
CAACCAGTGACTGAACACAAGATTCGCTCAACCTTGTATAGTCACAAGTAGTATCACACTGGGGGCACATTATTACACTGTAAGCCCAATCAGAACACTCTTTTCGCTTATACGTACTCGGATAAAAAAGTCCTAAAATAAATTTTGATAAGAATTAAAAATTAATTTGTTAGTTGCTCTGTCTTTAATTATCGTTACGAGTGACAATATAAAGTAACTCGTTTAATAAGATTTTTGGGGATTTTAATGTAATTAAAGTGGAAGCTGGTAATTTCTGTTATCTTTCCTATTCAAAGATTCAATCAAAGCTCTACTCAAAATTTCTTACCATAGACATGATAAAGAACGCCTGCTAATGTAGCTGGAATAAGCATGTAGGAGTAAAAATTACGCCAAGCAAAATAAAGGGCGAAATTTTCACCGAAATATTCTTCAATTGTTTCTAAAGGCAATGGCATCAAGAATTTCCCCAATCTACATTCATGCATAAGCAATGCTCGCGTACTCCTATCTTCTTTGATAGTTCCCTACGAATATAATTTTTAAAAATAAAAAACCAAAAATGTTTTTAAAAAAAAGGTTTTATATGCTTATGATTTTGTAGTATTGATAATATATTTTAACTCTGTAAAAACAAACATACGTCATGTAGAGGATAAGCTGCAGTATAAACTTTTTCATCCAAAAGTCGCTGGATACCTTCGCGCTGTCGCTCCAAAATGAAATTAACTATTATGATTCTTGTTTTTGGCGTGAAAAAGTTTTTGTCTTTTGTGTTAAATCTGCATAATGGTAAATTTTTTAAGCAACATATTGAAAAGTGTTTCATGTAGAGATGATTTTGATACTCCAAAGACCAAAAGCTTCTGAGTTTATCTAAATTTAGGACAGTTCTAGTGATCTCAGAGTTAGACATTTCAGTGGTTGGAAACAATAATCCCATTTTGAAATTGGTAATAAAAAACCCCAATTTCCAAATTTGCAACACAGAACCATTATTTCTGAATTTTTAGTTGAAAAACCTTCACTCCCAAATTGGCGATAGAAAATCCTTGTTGAAATGAAAAGCCTCCATTCCAAATTCGCAACAAAGAAACAGGATTCCCTAATTTTTTAGTTAAGGATCATCCAATCTCAAATTGATGATGGTAAATCCTCATTACTAAATTCGCATTGAAAAAACTTCCATTCTCAAATTTGCAACGAAAAACTTTTAGTCCTAATTGCAAATTTGGGAATGGAGCTTTTTACTGCTTATATGGACACCGAAATTCTTCAGTGCCAATTCAGAAATAGGGGTTTTTTGATGTATTTAAAGTTTCCCACGTGGATATATCCATACATACTTCAAACACATTTCAGCTACATACAAATACTTCAAATTTGTCGTTTAAACTTTTCGAAAATTCGAATCGTATGACATTTCCTGGTGGAAAACTTTACAATCATGTTTTTTGTCACTAGTTAAAGAATTTCCAGCCACCAATTTATCTGTCCAGTCATAGTAAAAAATTAATTGTACGCAACGAATAAATTCATCTCAAAACAATTATAACTATCTCTTACAGATAATCTTTTTCCCGGGAAAATTCAGTCGCCAAGGAATATTTGTTGTTAAAGTATAACTGGGGGTCGAATGGTAAAAAAATCAGTTTCATGAACCACGACTTGGTATCTTGGTAATAGTTGCTTTCGTTGAATTCTTTGTCTGGCGAGACGTTGATTGGCATCCTGAGCTTCATGATGTCACAATAGCGATACAACACATCCTAAAATAATGTGAAAGGAAGTTTCAAACGTTTATTTATCAACGAATTCGAGCTTAGAAAAATGATGAGTGAAAGTCTTTGTCACTTTGTCTACAATTTCTAGAAAAACTTCGAAAAACAAGATCTTCTGAATAATTATTATTCACTTGATTTTCCATTTTTCTGTAGTTTTTGTACACGATTGCAGAAAAAAATGGAAATAAAAATTGTACTTTGTACATTTTTTTTTCTGAGTTCGAATTCATTAATAAAAAAACGCTTGGAACTTCTCACACATCTAAAACATGGTTAATACATTAATAAAACAAAAAAGAAAGACGTGCGTATATTATAGGATTGATTTCGAACATCGCCTTACTTCCGGGGCATGCACTTTAACGAAACCAAATTGTTCATTTTGCTCCTCGTTTATCAACTCAAGACCCTGATCTATCAGAGAGCTCTCAAAAAGTTCTCGCTTCTGTGCATGAATTTCATTGTCGTTATACTCGTAAACTAATACGTAATCGATGATTTCATTTTCTTGGAAACTATTTGATGAAGAATTGAGCTGAAATAATGAATGAAGTAAAAATTTCTTGTAAAATTGTTCCATAACATGTACCATCTTTGTAGGTGTACAAAATTTGATTGGATTCAATTTTCGTTTACTAATGACTTTGGAAATTTCAGAAGCATTTCATTAATTTCATTAATTCAAGTTCATTAATTTGCGACATATGAAATTTGAACTGAGATCATTAAACTTCTCTCTAATCTGATATAATTTTAAATCATTGACTTATTTATTTTAAATAATCTACATATTAATTGAAGAGAAAAAACATGTTATCGGTAATGACTTCCGATAGAACGTCATGCAGAATGTACTCAAATATCGGTATAATTAACATGTAAAAGATAAATATGTATATATTTGAATTTTTTTAATGATAGAGACATCACGTGACTCATGTAACATTAAAAACAGTTAGTTACGCGAAACTTGAATTAATCAAATAGAATTAGTTGAAAAAAATTAAAAAACTTTTGCACTGTTTCAAATTATTATTTATTGTATCATTTATTAAAATTAATTGTATTTTATATTTATATTTTAAATTTGCCGAACAAATTGCATGATTTTGATGGTTTACATGACGTGTTATGGATTGGTACGACTGATAAATATTGAAAACAAGTTACATACAAACTGACTTCTCCATTCCTTTCGTATCATTTCCGAAATTGAATCATCATTCCAATTTTTTTCATAATCAGGCAAACTCGTGTCATCGTTGTCCATCGACTCAGAATTAATTGGAACAACTACCTCGTCGCTTCCATGAAAAGAATCCTTATTATCGTTCTTCTCATAAGTGATAAAAGATGTATCTATATCACTTTGTATCTCAGAATCAAAATTTGAATATTCGTTCATCTCTTGTTCATCCATCTTGCAAAAATGATTTTTAACAAAGCAGTATATCAAAATGGAAGTTACAGTGCCAACAAGCACATCCTTCTTCAAAAATCCTTTGATTACACAAGTCTCAAGACTATTCTTCCATTTCCTTCAAGTAAAGTAATTCTCAAATACCTAACTATTGAAGTCAATCTAAAAATCAAAATTAATCTCAAGGCAAGTACTAAAAAATAGATCTGATATCGATGGTTGGGAAGAAGAACCTCTACTTTCAAATTTGCAGTGAAAAACTCGTAATATGAAAAATCCCCATTCTCAAATTGGCGATGGAAAACCGCCATTCTTAAACCGATAACGAAAACCCCTCTTTATAAATTTGGCTATGAAGATTTATCACTCTCAAATAGGCAAGGAAAACCCCCTGGTCCCAATGTGACAGTTATAAACTCGATTTCAATTAGCTATGAAGAACCTCCATTCTCAAATTGCACTGAGAAAAATTTGTTAATATATTTGGTTAATCCAACCAAACTTTGGTTGATTCAACCAAATATCAGGGTTGATATTTGACCAACTAAATATTTGGTAGAATCAACCAAATTTTCGTTGAATTTACCAAATGGACTCACTAAATTACTAGTTTGAAAATGGGATGATTTCAAAATTAAAAGCCATATTTTTGAGGTTCCCGATACCCAACTGACAATGGTACCTGACAACCAGAAATCTGAAGTTCCTATTTACAAAGTCACTCCATTTTCAGATCAGGAGTTCTTCACTACTAAGTTGATTTTTTTGCCAGGGGAATTTGTTTTTTCCAATTTCAGAATTGGGTTTCTTCTTTCCAGCCATCGATATAAAATACAAGTTGAACAACTTAACAAAAATGAAAATAATGAAAACAACATAACAGTTTTGAATCTGTTATTCACTTATTTTTAACTCACGAACTTACGACTCTACAACGCAGGATCAAAAACTTAAACGCAAATAGCTCTTCTCGCGTACGTTCAACAGACAAGATCATAAGAGACTGAAAAAAATGACAGCAACGAAAAATAAGCGGAACCCCGAATCCCATTATCTAATGAAATCACGATTCCATTTGTCAAATTATTTTATAATATTTTCAAGTAAATGTTAGCGCAATTAAAGAATCGGTTTATAATGACTGAAAACAAATTTAATCAAAGGGTGATTAAACGACATATATTAGTACCAAAAAAGAGATCACTCAATCATCAATAAATTAATGTATTGATGCTTATTTTTATAAAACTAATTAACTCACAACGTTGTTATTAGATGCGGTTATTGTATTTAATTTAATCTTCATTTACACCAGAATAAAACGTATTAGTTTCATTATCATTGATTTTATTAAATAATAATTTTATTAAAGAAATAGGAAATGATTTCATGAAGTAAAATCTGATATAGGATTTTTGAAGAATAAGATGTTTGTTGACGATTTCGGTATACCCTTTTCTCTGAGAATACACATGTAAAATAAATTAACTCGAAAATTACCAGTAATTGAATAATTTCACAAAGAGCGATGAAGATATAATAATTTCGACAATGATAAAACTGGAATGGAGACAGTCCCAATTCAGGTAAGTAGATTATTTGTAACATTCTATATCGATAAGAAGTAAAACATAACATGCAAAATACACATTATTTTTTCATTGAATATACAAATATGAAATTATAAATTTATGACGCATGTCTTAAATAATCATCTCATTAATTTTTATAAATATATGTGGCAAATCTATAGAATTTTATGAAAATTTTTAACGTTAAAATTTTTGTAATGTCTTTTCGTTTATGTCTTTCTTGATGTTCAAAATCAAACATATAAACTGTGCATGTCTTTTCTTTTATTTTTTTGTTGTAGTAAAAACATTTCATCAAGTATAATTTCATAAAATTATAAACATGCAAATATGAAATCATGTAGCTGCAGATGTCAATACGTTTTGCCAGACGAACGAAAAAAATGTAGAAATGTAATTATTTACACGGTAATAAAACGCGGTTAACCAAAATAATTTTATTAATAAGTAATTACTTATAATTTATTCAGTCTATTTTTAAAATAGTATATTTTTTATACGAGAAGAAAATTAATTTTAAGTTGGTAGCCCTTTTCAAATATTCAAATATTTCCAATATTTCAAATATTTGCCCATTTCAAATATTTAAAATAATTAAAACAACTTTAACTTATTAAAAAACAATTTAATTATCATAAATTATTCCAAATTATTCAAGTCATTAAATTTTCAATAGTTATCAAATAAAAATATTGCACCATGAAAGATAGAAATAAAAAAGACTCACCGGTAACGTCCCTCGACGATGGGATGCCAGGAACAAAATCGTACCTACCTTGAAATCCCGCGGTGTCCATCGGCGACCCAAAAACGGAAAGATCCACCAATACAAGAACCCTGGCAGGCAGGATGCAGATGCAGGATCCAGAAGTCTGAAATCATACGCATTTAGATAATTATAGACAAAATATTTTGTAAAATAAATAAAATATTACTTATTATAAGAAATAGTTTCTGACCTTAAAATTCCTCGGTGTCCATTGGCGATCCAAAAACGGAAAGATCCACCACAATATGGGAACCCTGGCAGGATGCAGATGCAGGATCCAGAAGTCTGGAATCATACACATTTAGATAATTATAGACAAAATATTTTGTAAAATAAATAAAATATTACTTATTATTACAAATAGTTTCTGACCTTAAAATTCTTCGGTGTCCATCGGCGACTCAAAAACGAAAAGATCCACCAACACGGGAACCCTGGCAGGATGCAGATGCAGGATCCAGAAGTCTGAAATCAAACGCATTTAAATAATTATAAACAACATTTTTTGTAAAATAATTGAAATATGATCAACTATTACAATTAGTTACTGACCTTGAAATCCCACAGTGTCCACCGGAGATCAAAAAATTGTTCGGCAAGCAAAGAACCATCGTCAGGAACCACCATCACTATCACTTCATTACACTCGCAAAAACGCATCGCGATAATCAATTTAATTAAAAACTGATTAAAAACACGCACGCTTTATCGCGATTATGAACAATAACGGACGTCCGATCGAACTACCGAAACCTCGTGCGTAGTGAACTTCCGTCGCATAGCTTTGAACGCAAAAGATGAACCGTCGGTTTAAAAAATTGCACGACAAATGTCTCTTTACAATGGAAACGGACGAGCGTTTCTCTGAGTCTCATTCAGACTTGCACTAACGCCGTCGTTGTGAAGGCATTTGTACAAAAGTCACGGATAAAGTGGGAGAGCACGCGCAGAATGGCGGCGGTGCTACCGTTTTTAAAAACTTTTGGGAAGCGTGCATCTTACTAAAGATGCGACAAAAATTATGTTTGAAAATAAAGTCACTCACCGGTAACGTCCCACGCCGAGGGGATGCCAGGAACAAATGGTACCTACCTTAAAATCCCGCGGTGTCCATCGGCGACCCAAAAACGGAAAGAACCACCACAATACGGGAACCCTGGCAGAACGCAGATGCAGGATCCAGAAGTCTGAAATCAAACGTATTTAAATAATGATATACAAAATGTCTTGTAAAATAAATGAAATATGACTATTACAATTAGTTACTGACCTTGAAATCCAGCGGTGTTCATCAGAGATCCAAAAACGGAAAGATCCACCAATACAGGAACCCTGGCAGGGTGCAGATGCAGGATCCAGAAGTCTGAAATTATACGCATTTAAATAAATATAAACAAAATATTTTGTAAAATAAATAAAATATGACTATTACAATTAGTTATTGACCTTGAAATCCAACGGTGTCCATCCGAGATCCAAAAACGGAAAGATCCACCAATACGGGAACCCTGGCAGGATGCAGATGCAGGATCCAGAAGTCTGAAATCAAACGCATTTAAATAATTATAAACAACATTTTTTGTAAAATAATTGAAATATGATGAACTATTACAATTAGTTACTGACCTTGAAATCCCGCGGTGTCCATCGGAGATCCAAAAATTGTTTGGCAAGCAAGTAACCATCGTCAGGAACCACCATCACTAATATCACTTCATTATGCTCGCAAAAACGCATGGCGATAATCAATTTAATTAAAAACTGATTAAAAACACGCACGCTTTATCGCGATTTTGAAAAATAACGGACGTCCGATCGAACTACCGAAAACTTGCGCGTAGTAAATTTTCGTCGCGTAGCTTTGAACGCAAAAGACTAACCGTCGGTTTAAAAAATTGCACGACAAGTGTCTCTTCACAATGAAAACGTACGCGCGTTTCTCCGAGTCTCATTCAAACTGGCATGTGCGTCGAACTCTGTCGTTGTGAAGGCACTTGTATAAAACGTCACGGATAAAGTGGGCGAGCGAGCAAAATGGCGGCGGTGCTACCGTTTTAAAAAACTTTTAAGAAGCGTGCATCTTACTAAAGTAAGATGCAATTAAAATTATGTTTGAAAATAAAGTCACTCACCGGTAACGTCCCACGCCGAGGGGATGCCAGGAACAAATGGTACTGACCTTAAAATCCCGCGGTGTCCATCGATGTATCCTACCCAGGTCCTCTGCTCGAAATCCGCAAAAAAGATGTAGCAGCAATCAGACGAAAGATTTTCCCCACGTTTTCCGTCGTCGAATGAAACCTGCGTAACTTCAACGCTCGAAACACGACGTTCCAGGACACAAGCCCCTGTAAAACTGAAACATTTCTTT
>JABFOV010005560.1:0-11877 GCA_022817685.1 Aradophagus sp. ZL-2020
TAGGGAGAAGAAGATGGATGTATGTATGTAGTGAAAGCATGTAGAAGATGTGTATGTTTTTTCTTGTGCCAGCAGAAGGGGGGAAGCGAGGTGTAGAGAGGTTTCGTGGGCCCGGAGATGTGTAATAGGGACAGGGCAGAGGCGTTGTCTAAACCGAAAAAATGACGTAGTCGCCGAAAAACAAACTAGTTTAATTTACGTCGTTTTAAAAAAATAAAAAAAAAAAAAAAAAAAAAAGAAATTATACTAATAACGAATTCTGTTTATAATAAGAGGAATATTTTTATATCGATTGGATCATTCTTCAAAACAAGTAGAATTTAATTATTCTGAAAATAATCTTATTTTAAACTAATTTTTTTTAAATGTATATTACTTTGTAAAATAAATTCAACTTTCATTGAATTATTAATTAACTTGGAGTATAATTTAATAACGGTTGTCTACACAAATTTTTCGATTAAAAAATCAATAAAAAAAATTCACTAACTATACTTTTTGTTTGAGAATCGGAAGAATACAAAGTTTCAGTTAGTTTAACCAAACTTTTCTATCAGCGTAAACACCATCATTGCGGTGGTAACGGGAAAGGTAAAAAGCCACAACGCTTAGCTACGCGTTATAATTAAAGTCGCAGCCCTGTTCAAGCCTTTTTTCTAGCTTGTTTTCTTCAGACTGTTTTTACTATTATGATTTCGAGATCAAAAGATTTCATTGTATTCTATTTTCAAAAAGCTTTTCTTCGCAGCTTCTTTGAAAGCCTTATAAATGGACGTTAGCAAAAAATAATGACCTTTACTTAATCGACAAAAACGATATTTGTGTTTCAAATCAATAATTTTTAAAACTTTTACAAAATATTTATACAACAGTAACTATAATCATTACTAATGTAATACAATATTAATTATTAATATTATTATTAATTTAAACTAATTTTATAATTTATTTTGATATTAATAATTGACCATTAAAATGAAACAGTATTACTATTCAAATAATATTTAAAATTTAAGCAGTAGCAATTGTTTTCTTTGTGTATTTTGAAAAACATTTTTATAAAAAACATTTTTATAAATTGGTAGACTATACAGAATGTATAAAATTTCCGAATTAATTCCTAACCCTCAAACATTTACAATGTCAATTCCATTAATCTTTGACACGAATTTTATTATTATATCAATCAATAGGCAAATAAACGCGGGGGGCCTAATTCCAACTGCGAACAAAGGCGCTCGTGAATGGAACTAGAACCGTTGATCTGAAATGACATAAATCGATGACACGCGGAAGCTTCTTGTTACCAATAAACCATGTACCATCCGCGTAAATTAAAGATAATCATACTGGCGGTGTCGCGTGCCTGCCACGAATGGTCCGATAAATTATGGTCGTCTGAGCAGTCGTGCGCGTCTTTTTATAGAGCATGAATTTCGAAAAATTGTAGCATTCCTTTACAGATTGAATCCAAAATCATTGAAGGGAAAAATGTAATGTTTTTTTTTTAGTTTGATTACAGATTTTCAGTATCTTGATAATGGAAGAGAGAGGGTATTATTTTTGAGTGAATTTTCTAATTAAAGAATCCCAACATGGCGTACTTTAAATCGCGCTAATTACACAAATGTTTTTTGTCATTAAAAGTTGTCTTTTCTTATATAATTTAAGAAGGAAACGTATTATTATTACCTGATAATAAATTTAAATTAAAATGCTTTCATATCATTAATTTATATTACATGTTTATATGTTCTTATTGAACTTCGTAAATATGAAACCATGAGCTGTTTTCATTAAAAAAAATTTTTCCGCCATGTAACTATTTTGTTCGATTATTTTTTCATATTATAATGAAAATTTCCACACAAAAAACTTGACGCATCTAATAACTGTACGAAAAAAAATTGTTTCTTACAAACTACTTAAATTATAAAGTGTAATAGTCTGAAATTATTTTTTTCGCTAAAATTTTAAATTTTTAATGTGATTTAAAATTATTCAACTCTTTAATTTAAGTTGTTTGTCAAAGATCATTTTTACAATGCAAAAATTATAAAATCAAAAAGCACTCACCATTTTCGGTCCCACGACGAGGGGATGATATGATGAATAAATGACACCTACCTTTTAATCCCTCGGTGTCCAACGATGAGCCAAAAACTGGGTTGCTCGTACCATGGAAACCCGGGCCGGAATCAGCAGGTTCTCGATGAATCCAAAAAATGGCAACACTTCACTCGCGAGATCGAGAGACATAATTTAAAGACGATCGTTTTTTATACACACTACCGTTACTTTTCAAATTCCCGAAATGTACTTTGCACGACACCATTTAGATAACTACTGCGCCATGAAATTGCAGAATGCGTGAACAAATATGGCGGCGGTATCAAATATTAGAGATAGAAGCGAAATATTATCGATATAAATAAAACATTACATTACAAGCAAAATCAAAGAAGAAAAATGTAAAGTCCTTTTCCAACTCCGATATTTATATCGTTTTATTTTCATTTTTAATGACTTTCTCACTTGCTTTCGACTATTGATCGATTATTAATCGATTAATAAATAATCAACCTATGTTTATACCACCACCATGTATGTTTCCGCCGTAAGCCATTTTAACACGTTTCGTACCCTGAAACAAAAAATAATGATACATTTTTAATAAAGAAATGCATTCAAAATTAAAAAATATATAATAAAATTTCGAATTTCTCCACGTGTTTTTTTATCTACCTCATGCAAATATTAAGAATATTGTAGATATTTCAAATCAAATAGATGAGTTAGAGTATTCTAGATACGATAATTTATATTATATACATTTTTCACAACTACTCAAAACTCTATGAAAAAAATTCGAAATAACTAAATATGTTAGATGAAGAAATTTGTTGAATAAAATAATTTTGTTTCAAACAATTAACGCATTATTAAATCAACTAGCACGCAGTTGAATCAACTATAAAAAATACCATGTGGCGTCAGGTATTAGAATCAATTAGCAAATTTACCTGTCCGTTAACTTTAATTGCTAGTTGACCCAAAATTTTTTATATCATTATGCAGGTATAATTCTATTACATAAATATTCACGAAGAAAATTCACAATGAAATTGATTAATTGCTTTGCAAAAAGATTCGACGTAGTAAGGATTCGTACAGCAACCGAGTAACGCGATAACGAGATAGATTCAAGAAAGTGACGCCGAAAGAAATTCGGGTGGCGCAATCTCGGCCGATTATTTATGTCCTTTTAAAGCGATTCCCCTATCGGGCAACTTGACGTAAATCTTTACGAGAACGTATTTTATCAACCGATAAAACATTAAATCGAAACCATGTTAATTTGACACGATTCGATTTTAGATTACGATTGCATCGCTCCAATATCCAAGGCGTCAAATTAAATGATAAAATTGTTTACATTTTAATTTAAAAATCATATCAAATGACTACAACTCCTATTAAGAAATGGTTCATAAATGACCAATTGAGTATACAAAATGTTGATGAAAATAAATCACTCACCTAAGCTGAATTTGCGTCGAGCAATTGTAATCCAAAATTTCGGAACTGAAAAATATGAAATATACAATTTAATATTTAGGTTAATGCGTAAGAGACAGAAAATCCCAAATATGTTCAAACTTTATTATAAGTGTAAAATTGTTATTTATGAAATTCACCACTCAATTTATCATTAATCAAAATTAAATTAAAAGTAATCACAATTGCCTGTCGCTCGAATGGATTTTACTACTGTTTTATGAGAATAATTGATTTATTTTTCTCTGATTATGCAAATCAGCTACTACTTGCTGTAACTAAACGCAAACATAAACTTTACGATTCGATTTAACCACGCAGTTAATTAAATCGATGCAACATAATTAAATTAATTACTGCATAATTGAGACCGCGATTTCAATCGAATGCAAAACGTACGAAAGAATAAGGATATCAAATTGAATTATTTTACTTAAAAAAATATCGATTTTAATGCTTCAAATGTTTTGCAGAGAGACTAACATCCAATGTTGGAAACTCAACGCGTAGACAAGTAAATGGTTTCAACAATCACCAGAAAACACGCAACAGTAACTACGATGCCAAAAAAAATCGTTTGGACTCGCAGATCATCAATCACGGTAAGTCCAAACGAGTAATCTCGTAGATGTTTTTGTTATCAATGCTCCCAAAGGGAAAAGTAATTAGATTAAGTGAAACGACGTTCGCTTTAACATGTGTATTTGGACGTCAGAAGTCATTGTTACGATTTATAAAAATGTGTAATGCCGAAAGTAATTACAAATTAGTAATTATCATTAATTAAATAACAGTAAAACGATTGAATTTCTCGTTCATTACTGCATTTATGATTGAAAGTTTAAAAATAGGTAAAAAATAAAGTCAGTAATTATTATCATGAAGTTGGCAATTGTTTTGCTACGAACCCAAGCAAAATATAAAGGTCAAGTTTACATTAAAAGAAAAAATGAAACAGTGCTTCTGTTCACTTATAAAACAATGGATGCAATTTGACGAATTAAACTTTATGTAATATTTAATAAATAATAATAAATAATAATAATGTAGTAAAAAATGCAATATAAATTTTTTGATTCTGCAATCGCTGAGCAGTTAAAATTATTATTGTCCTCTTCATTAAATTTTATTTAATTCATTACTTATTTCGGCTAGAATGGTTGTAAAATACTATTAAATTTGCAGTCTTTCTAGATTGTTATTAAAACTTCTCACAAGCTTGTAAAAATAATAAATCAATGTCAACAAAAAAGGAAGCAAACGCTCGCGCACTTTTTCACGGTGAAAAATGAAAGTTCATTAAGTGGAATCTCCATCAACAATGGACGTACAATCATCCAAAATTGGACAAATAAAAGTCAGTCGTATCTTGATCCAAGTTACATTTTATTCCGCCTTACTTTCTAGAGGCATTACTCGTGTATTTTCCTTGTCTTTTCGATCAACAATTATATTTAAAATTAAAGTTTAGTATGTACGCATAATTCATACTTTCTAATTTTGCTTGATATGCTAAATCAGTTGAACGCAAAATTACAGTAACAAGCGTTAAAATCTTATACTTCTGTAAATTTATAAATAACTGTCGTAAAACATATAAATATTTAAATATCAAATATATAAACTTGAAGTAAAAAATTTATAGTTTGTAAATAAATTAATATAAAATCTAAGAGAACAATGAAACTGATTAAAAGACATTTAACTCGGATCAATTACGTAACCAGTTGATACAGTTTGCAATTCAGCGTTAACAAATTCACGTTATGGCCGACTCGGTTCGCTTTAACGGTACACGCATAAGCAATAAAATTGTGCAGGTAAAAAAAATACTAGGTGCACTCGAGCACAGTTGCATTCGGAATCTTGACCTGGGAGCATCGCCGTTTGCACGTTTGTCGTTCCTGAGAAATACATTTTTGGTTTAAATGACATGATATAACGAAATTTTAAAACAGTGCTCCAAACAAATATTGTATCACGCGTGTAGCCCAAAGTGCCTGTGATGCTGTGCTACTTTGTCTTACTGAGAAATAAAAATACGTTGCAAAAGAGGCTTTTAAAAGGTAAACCTTTTTTAATGTTTTTATTGATTAATGAATCAATTCATCAATCAATTGATTGATTGATAAATTGATTCAGTGATTGATTATTCAATTGGAAATTGGTTTCAATATTTTTGCGAAATTCTTTGGACAGATAAGATTTGTGGTTAAAATAATTACACGGATGAAAATTGTTATTTTCAAAATGCCAATTACTTTCAGCATTGTACATTTAACAATGTCACTTCTTTCGGGGTACAGTTACTTCAAATTAAATTTTATAAAATTTGTAATAATCATCGGGGCTTATAAATTTGAATTACTAGTCATAGTAAATTGCACTACAAAAACCGGTTTGATTTAATTATTCGACTTAACGGAGACTCTTAAATCGCACCTTTTTCTATATTAATGGGCGTATAAATTAATTAATGTGAATAAACATTTTCCTTATTTTCATTCATGCACTTTTTTTACTTCGTGAATGTAAGAAGTTTCTAATGCTAATTTTTTTATGCATATAATATTGTTTCGTATTATATCTTGCAGTCATAATTTTTACGAGTTTCACTTTTTCCCCGAATCAATCGAAAGAACGCTTCCTAATTCGCGAAAATGAAAACAAATTTAATTTCGATAATTTGATCGTCAAGCGTTATGCTTGACAACAAAAACTTTTACTCGTGACATTCAATGTCACTGTGCTCGTGTTATTGAAAACGACGGCTATTCGTCGGGCTTTGCGCTTCAATACGCGTCTCAGGTTTCGTCGAAAGTTGGCATTGTACAGTCGACTGCAAATTAAATCAGTCGTAGAAGCTGCGTTTTATATATAGATGTATAAGTATATATATATGTATATATACATCCACAATGAAACGACTTTATTTATTCTTCAGTAAACAATTAATTTTTTTATTCCACCAATTACTTTGTAAAAATGTTTTTCTAAGTAACATTTTTTTTTCCAGATAAACGATCAGGCACTAACGCACGTTATATACAACACACAGTTCCTCCAAGAACGCAGAATGCGACATCTACAATACCTGCCAAAGGTAATCAGTAGACTAAAATACTTACAGTTCGTACTCGCGAAATTATATGAAAATGCATGAAATGCTGTTGATTGGATAGTACTTATTGATTTAAGTAACGGCCAGTCAATTAAGTTTCCTTGAAAGTGAAAATTATAAATTAGAAAGATCTAGTGGAGTATAAAATGTTGAAACGCGTAGAAGACTTCTGCAATTCGTCGTTTCTTCGATTTAGCGTGTTTACCTCAGGTAGAAAGGATTACATTTGTGAAGATGGGTCATTGGGTTTATTATTCCCGAAGGAAGTCGAAAGTGATATTTTATTATCTTGTTTCGGGCTGTTTGTGGAAAGTTATCTTACATTGATGTAGATTTCAAAGTCAAAAAGTCTAGCGTGTCTTACAAATAATTAAGTTGACGGAAATGATATAGATGATTGATGTTCGCTGGAAAGATTGACGAGAATATGAAGTACTTGTCAAAAAATTTTCTTTAGAAAAACAATGTTGAAGTTACCAATAAAATCGAAGATCACGAAACCACAATATTTAGTCAACATTTCAATTATTAATGGGTCTAATTTATGTTAAATATATAAAAAATGTTTCGACAATACGGAAATCAATTGAGCCGTACTCATAATCGGTTACAACTGGAAAAAAGGTTTGTCAGTTTTGTAAAATTAAATTTGAATTTCAATATCTAATCAACAAAATTAGTGAGTTTCAAATTCAAAATTGTCTTTGGTCAGTAATTCAAGTTGAACTTTAATATTACAGTACTTGAACTTTATATTTACAGACATTTTACTGTCTACTAAATTAATAAATTTACTGTCTGATGAAACCAACTTCTCCTTTGGGACTATTTCCATGTAACGACCTCAGTCTTTACTACCTGGCCGATTTTTTTTTAGTTTCCAGAACTGTGATAAGATCTCCAAAAAAAAACTTAAGTTCTTCCTAAAAAAATGTCTCCAAAGATGTAAAAACTTGTTTTTTTTTTTTTTTTTTAATCACAAACATAAGCTTCCGTTCATACAGTTTGAAACGTTTTTCTTATCAAGAGTTTCACTTCAGAAAAATAAGAACATGACTCATTCGAAATTCTCAAAAAAATATCAGCCATTGGAATTTCAATAATTACAATCTATTGAACCTACTATCTTATGTTGCAAAAAATCTCCAAACTCTGATCAAATCCAAGGACATTATTAAAATGTCAACTCTTGGAATCGGACTTGTAGAAACTAGGTCCCAAGTCGAAACTACGAAATCGAGTTCAGCTAGAAAGGCGATTGTCGGAGCGCGGGCAAAAATGCGTGAACCTTGTGTCGTGAAAAATCAAAAGCCATAAATTGGTGCGGAAAAACCGCCGCGAAGCCGATGGCCATAAATTTGTCAGCGATAAGGGCGCGTCCATAAGCGTCTAATGACTTTCGCCCGAGTTGTTTCCTGCGTCCGTTGGGTCGAGTACGCACGTGACGCAAAACGTACCTAGAATGCCGTGCGGCCGGGTCCGAGTTTGAGCTTACAGTAAGCCATTGGCACGAACGCGATGCAGACGCAAAGGAAAACGCGCGATGCCTGTGTGTGAGCGACCTTACGCCGCTGACAATTTCTGCGCTACTATTTCCGTGCAACAATTTCATTGCGCGTTTTTATAAATAGCCGGTATCGTGTGTAAAACGTGAGTGAAAACGCCGCGTTGTTATCATCGGACGAGTGATTGTTTTCACGAACTGACCGGCAATTTTCGCCATGTACTTTTTAAGACGACTAGTCAACAAATTCTTCGAAGGTGAGCTGTTCGACGAAGAAAAGTGGACGACGAATTAGAGGAAAGCAACGGACAACTCAGTATTTCATTTGACGAACTCGAGATATGGTTGACGATTAGAAATTGTTTGGACGGAGGTTCATTTTGCGTATGGTTTTAAGGCAAATGTTATTTGGGACACTTTTTAGAGGAGAGACAGAAATAAATGCCTTGATGTGTCTTCATTGAGGTACTTTGAAAACGCTTGTCATATCAGTGAACATTACACTCAGGATTGTAATATATTTTTTTGTATATATATTTTTGACATTTCAATTTAAGAAACATATTGTATATTTGTTTTCATAATTGACGCTGAGAGAAACAAATGACCGATTATACTTTAATTGTGGTTTTTTTCGTTGCTGCAATTTGAAGTTAACAAAAATTAAACAAAATATTTACGATTATATTCCTGTGTAAATGAGGACCTATACTTATAGAAACTCAACTCACAAAAACTTTTTCAGACTTAATTAAAATTCGTACTTTTTAGATTAGACAACTGTTACTCTTACACGTCTACAAACAATGCGGACGTGTTTTATCAGGGTAAACACTCGCAGAGTAAAAAAACTATTTATATTTTTTCATTGACATTTGTACGCATATCACCATAACTTACTGGACTGCGTAATAATTATGATTAATAAATTGTTCTGAATGTAGCAAAAGTAGTTAAGTTTAGGAAGTATAAGAGAAAATATTGCGTCTTGTCTAAACTTTCATTCGAGTTGTCTTTTGAGATCGCGCGGTTGGAAAAAAAAACAATTCGCGATAACATCGCTCAGTGTAAGTTGCACTAGAATGCTTTAGTGAAATGAAATATTTTCTTATAAATCAGGATAATGTTCACTGATAATGATTGTAATAATAAAATTAGATCATGCTTTTTCTCTCGATAGCATTTCTTATTTTATTATTATGACTATTATTATAATATTATTATAGTGCCATTATGCACGTTTGATCATATTATTTAAGTTAATCAATGTCGTATAATTGTTGTTTATTAGTTATACATTTTTAAAGTGTTTTCATTGTCATCAATAATTGCAAATATTATAAAGTCGCAGTTGCAAATATTTTAAAGTCGTATTTAGTTACAAAAGAAACTAATTATTTTCCAAAAATAACGCAAATTTAATATTGAAAAAAAACTATTAATATTGAATGAATGTTGACTTTGTATTTATGTCTCCAACGGTTCTGACCAATAATTAATGATCATCAAGTACCAGTCACTTAAAAAATACATTCCTGCTTTGCTTTATACAAAATATTGTAACAAAAGTTTTAAAATTAAATTTAAGAAATTACTGACAAAAAAGCAGTTTAAAATAATTGGATTATTTTCATGATAAGCGAAATCCATTTAATATAAAAATAATCCACTTGCTTTAAACTATATATATCTTATATTACAACAAATATAATTAAAACTGTCTCATTACAATGTTTCTTAATTTGGTACTACAACTTAGGAATAAAGTAATTAGTAATTAAAGCAATGTTACATCAAATTATTAGTGCTTTGCTAATTGAATTGAAACGCCATGGGGTATGGGTATGACAGAAATACGCACGGATTAATTTCTAACGATCTTTCACTTGAAACCAGTTTTCAAGTGTCAGAAGCGCTATTGCACATTCAAATACGTTTTTTCCGATTCAAGTACGATTTTGACGCGAGAAGCTCGCGCTAAATGGCCGTTGCCCCGTATTCACGACAGACATTTCTAGTTTCCCGCAGTAGATATCACTAAGATTTTTATAAGATAAAGTGAAACCCATAAATGTCCTCGATTTTAATTGAAGCCTGTAATTGTGGACTGAATTAGAAACTGGTAATGCAAGCAACAATTTATATGTATATTTATTTATAAATATTCTTTTTTACCTTTTTCGCAATGTAAACTAATTTCAAAAAGAAAATCTAATTTAAACAAACATATTTTCCTTATTTAATATATTTTCTTATATTAATTTATTGATTTACTTATACTTTGATGGTTTGTTGTTCATAATAACTGTAGAATTACTATAGAAATTAATACATCTTAGTCAAATGAAATTGATCAATAATTTCTTAATAACCAATAAATATATTTTTGTCAATTATAGACAATTAAATTGTAAATGAAATTTAAATAAAAGCTAAAATATTTTTACAATGTTAGATGTTCTTTCAAAATTATATTTTCTGTAAGTTTTTACTTTCTCACTTTCTCATAGCACAGTTGACATGACCTCGCTCTATTGGTTTTTGTATATCATTTACATTACCTGTCATATCTTTTTAAATATTTTGAAATACGTTACGTCATTATTCTATGATATGGTGTGTATATATAGTTTGTTAATTAAGATAAGATTGAAGGTTTCGAAAAATTGCTCACACTATTTCTTGACTTTTATTTACAAGTCATAAAATTATATCGATGTATATATATGTGCGCGCGCGCGCGCGTGTGTGTGTGTGTGTTTACAAATACACTTTCAGAAAATTTTCATTTATTAAAGTTCAAAAAAAGGTGTGAGCTAAAAAATATTTCCAAAACATTTTTTCTTTGAGTAAATATTAATTGCACAAAAATATAGATGTCTATTAACATCTCTATTACTAAATCATTTTAAATATCGAAATAGATGTAGAGAGAAAAGGAAAAAAAATTATTTAGAGTTATAACTTATTAATACAATATCAACGCCTACCACAAGTTAAATTTAACAATTTTATGTATATTTGATGAATTTTTCGAAATATTATGATATAACATGAACTTTCTAAAATATTGGCGTAGAAATCGTTTCTGTCTATGAAGTTAGACAATAAATTCGAATTTGATGACAAAAAAATCTCTTTACATTTATAAACTGTTGTAACTAGTAGTCCAACACAGAAAAAAAAATGTTATAAGAATTCCTCAGAAAGTATTTCCATACAGTACAAAAACAAAAAGAAACGCAAAAAAAAATATATAAAACTTTTTTCTGTCACAACAAAAAAATCTAATGACACAATTTAAAACCATTTCCCAACCAATACCCAATCTATAATTTGTCACAATCCAATCAAAAATAAACCAACAATTCTACTTTTTGATTAAAGTCAAAGTCTACTCCTTGTGATCAAATTCATTAATTACAGCTGGTAAAAAAGATAACGAGTACTTTTTCCTGGTGACCTCTCGACCAATCGAATCATTAGAAAAGACTAATAAAGTGTTGCAATGTATCGTGTGATTCTAAATCTCATCCCATTTATCACACAACAAACATTACAATTGACTTGAAATTTTCCACAAACGGCGCGCCACTGCGTCTCATTTCAAGACATCCGCGTTTTTGGTATCGCAGCACCAACCACCTGCCTTTCACTCATCGTCGTGACTCGGTCAAACCACGAACCATGAACC
>JABFOV010005561.1:0-11875 GCA_022817685.1 Aradophagus sp. ZL-2020
TGTAAATGGAATGTATATCGTGATAATCATGTAATTTTACATGACGAGTGTAAAACGTAGTGTCTTCACAATATCCGCCATGACAGCTGATTTACACTCAGAATGTATTTTTTCGTGTCAGTCGGAACTATTACACTCTGCCTGTAATATTACATGCTGTGGCATGGCAACTGTATTCCATGCCTAGGCATGGAATTTTACAGCGTTTTTTTTACAGTGCATTTTTGATACCATCAAATTAATAAGATATAAATCACTACTTCTTCCAACTTGAAATTAATGATTAATTTGAAATATTGATTTCTATAACGAATAACAAACATTTTTAAAACAAATAATGTTAGGAAAGTGGATATAACAAATAACCCCACATTCCAAACAAGTGAAAAAAAAATGCAACAAAACTCATATCGGAATATCGATTCATATCGGAAGCAATCAAGTTAATTATCGACCACTTGTTCAACTTAGGGCTGACTAAACCTCGATAGTATTATCGATAGTTTTCGCTAGTATTAGCTACCGAAAGTATTCGATAGCTTTAACGACTATTGATAATATCGCCTCAAACGAAAATCTATATTTATATTATTATAAGACATTGAAACAAAATTAAACGTCAATTTATTTTCATTTAGATACCCGAGTTAGGGTTAAAAGTAGTTTAAAATTTGTTGTCATTTTATAATCGCTAAATTACAAGTTCCTTAAATAGTCCTTATAGTTACATTTTAAAAGTAAAAAATAATTTCTCATGGTACTATCGATAACTATCGATAGGTAATCCATAAACTATCGAATGTTTTCCTTAATCAAACGATCGAGGTTTAGTCAGCCCTAGTTTAACTTTTTACTGTCAAATCAATTATTGTTACTTTTTTTGACTTGGAGTTTAAGAAAAATAACATTCAACAGCTCGATCATGTATCGTCGCGTGGCGATTGGAAAATTCGCGGGGGATTTGCATATTTCGGTGACAAGAAAAGGGCCGTTCTTGGGGCGTGTTTTTCCGATCTCAGGGGTCGCGGCTTCGCTAAATTTTCCAAATGGAGTTGCCGCCATAACTTGGAGCTCGCGTTCGAAATAACGGAAATGCGATCGCGGGCGGGAAACGACGGGGCGCGGGGCTTCTTTACGATACCGCGTTTTCCCCGGTCAATGAATACCGCGCGCCACTCGATTTCGCCCGAACTAAAACGCTTATGACGTTTTGATTAAAGTTCGATCGAATTTTGAGTTTATGGTCCAACTTTGTTTACGGCTTTATTAACGTGGCGAACTTGCTTGTAGTAATTCGTATAAGTACTCGACTTTGCATGGTTCAATCCTCTTTGAACATTCGTTTTTCTAATATATATGCATGTATATTTTAATAGGTTATTGATCGTTATTAATAATAATATATATTAACATTATAATATATTATTTATATAATACATTAACATTATTTATATATTATTACTTACTTTAATTTTTTTATGTTTTTTACTATATATAATAGTATTATATTGGAAAGTGTATTATAATTTGTAATTTTTATTTATACTTTTTCTTCTCTTTAATTTTATGTGTTTCTATTCTTGAATTTAAATCGTAAACTTTCTGCGGATGCAAACAAAAATTATTTGCCATAAAATTTACTGAAATCCACTTGTCATCTATTTTTGAATTTAGTACAATTATGTACAAGAAAAATCAAAATTGTAGTTCTAAATAAGTTAAATTTTTTCTAATTTAATTTAAACTTAAAAATATTAAATTCATTTATTTTCTTTGTTATTTTTCGGAAAAGAATTGAAATCTGATACAATTTCGAACGATAAAAATGACAGTGCCAAATTTGTTTCACAAGTTGAGAAATACTATTTTTAATTTGTTTATTTTTTTAATATTAAAAAATGGCATGTTAAACTTGCAATTTTGCTTATATTTGCATTTGCTTTTTTTGCAATATGTGCAATATTGCAAATTTACGCATACTTTTAAATCCTGCTTTTCGCGCATCAACAAAAGCCATCATTTTTGCAAATTTTATTTACACATTAAACACCATTTTTATTTACTTGCAATATTTATTATCAATTTTAATTTATTGATAAAAAGTAATCACATTTTGTAGTTGAGTTTTATAAAATGAAAAAAAAGTTATTAATTTAAACGATTCTTCACATAATTGTTCGAAGTGAACGCATTATAGCAGGTTTCATTAAATCGGTGGACAAAAGTTAACGGACAGTTGTTATTGCGATAACTCGGTATTAACTAAAGTTGTCCTGTTATTCAAGATAATCGGAAGGAAGTAATTCGCGAAAGTTTACTGGAGGCGGTGGGTCACGCGAACGTACCCTTAAATTGAGAAGCTGCTTTAATAGTATCCCATCACATTGTACAACCAGCTCCGCCACTCGCTCGCCATTACTGCGTAATTACGAATATTTAGGTGTTGCCCTGAAAATCAATCGGCGGTCGAGTTAACGTTTTCATAACTCATTTAGTCTGCAGAAAAATGTCGAAACGTTTTCACTATAAAATTTAGTTTTTCTAAAAATTTACTTAAAAAAATTTAATTAAAAAAAACTTAGTTCCAGAAAAAAAAAGATTTCACTATAAAACTTGTAATTGAATATTGCAGGTGATGAAAATGAAATTTACAAATCATTATGTCATATGTTGTATTTACGAATATTTATTTGAGGTATTAAATTCGAAATTTAGAGTTGAGCGAATTTCAAGGTGGAAAAAATGGTAATTTTTGTTACTCTTAAGAGTAATGTTTGAAATCAAAACGATTAAATACACAGTAATAAAAAAAAAAAAAAAAAAAACAAACAGTGAATCAAAAATATTAAACATGTAAAAAACAATGTAAACAAAGGTGAAAAAACGACGTCCATTATTTTCTGTTTATATTTAGTGTTTACATTTTATCCGTCCTTTTTTATTTTTCTTTCCCACATAAGCCGAAGTATTTATTTCTAGTAATTTAGTAATTTTTACACTTTCGTATTAAAAATTATATAAATATTTGAAATTATTTGAAGTGCTTTAATGTAAAATATTTTTCTTTCTCTTTTTCATTTTTGGTTTGTTTGTTTTTTTCTTTCTTTTTTTTTTATCAAATAAAGTTGTACTAACAATGTAAAATGGTGGAAAGTTTTTGAAAAATCGATAACCTCGTCACGTATTTGGGCCGGTTCTCCCCTAATACGTATTATAATAAGGTGTCGTGTATCACTATTCAGATGAAGGTGCCGCGTGATATATGGTTTGTCAATAAAATGCACCGAAACGCCTTAAAAACAAACGCCGCTGAGGCAAATTTCATTTCGTCGTATTTGAAATCGTGCGCCGTTATTAATGTCGTCATTGTTGGCTACTATGCATTAATGCGATTGTTTGCTAATATATTGTCAATAAATTATATAAAGAATTCGATCTAAGAATAAATTACAAAAGCAAACAAGGAAGTGATTAATTTTATTGGACATTCAATTAGTTTCTATTATTTCCATTAATAATACTTATTACTGATTTATTGATTTATTCATTTGTTTATTTTATCTTGTATCTACAAAAATGTTTGTCAGTTGAATATTGATAACAACTTTGTTGTTGTATATTTTACAATAATACAAACAGTGGGTAAAATGAATATGGGTTATTTTTAGTACGATTTTTTGGGTGAGAAAAATTACTATTTTTCTCACAAGTGCAAAAAGTTTTGTCTTCAGTAGAAAAACACTTTATTTTTCTCACTAGTTCAATCATTTAAACTTGTGTAAAACACAATTAAGAAACAAACCTGCTTTTTTCACTACTGAATGTTTTTTTTGCGTATTGAAAAAAAAATTCACTTTTTCTTTGCAAAAACAATTGAAAAAAGAAATTAACTTTACTTTATACACGACGTATACATGAAAAGAAAAAATGTTGGAATTTTAAGAACTTTTATTTCTATTAGTGATTGTATTTTAAAAGAAATCGATGGTTCTGAATCTGCAAGAAGTTTACACCGTTTTTATGCAATTAATTCGTGTGAAATACATTTTCTTAAAAAAATCAAAACTGGAGCTTACATCTAAAATAAAATTAATAATAGTACACTTTTCTTCATATACATACTTTGTTAAAAATGTACCTTTTACAATTCAGAATCGTTTGATTGAAATCTCAAAATTTCATCCCTTCGTATATACATATATAGTGTCATTCACTTGCTTCATTAACTACAATAATATTAATTGATAAAAACTGTGATACTATTATATATTTATAATGTGGAAAAAATTCCAAACCTTTTTATTTTTTAATTTTTAATCTCTGACATTTGCAACTCGAAATCCAAAACTTGTGGCAACTTACCACGTGGCCAACTTCGCCCATATAAATTAACTGAAATATAATTATTCAGAAGACTTAATGCTATTTTTCGTAGTATTTCCGCAAATTATAGACAAAGTGACAACGAATTTCATTGAAAATTTTTTTAAAATTTTGAATTTGTTGATAAAAAAAAAGTTTGGAGCTTTCATTACATAATATTTCCCAATTTAAACATTGCCACGTAATTTCTTAATTACTCATCGCAAGACTAATCGCAACTTGCTATCTTTTTCGTACGACGAAACCCACAATCCTTGAATTGAATCTAACCAGAGCAGCGACATCGACGACAGAAACAAAAAAAGTGGGCTGCTTTCGATATTTTTTGCTTCGCGCATCCACGTCGATTGCGAAACGCTGACGGGAAGCGTATTAAGACATGCGCGCCGTTTTTCGATTCACGCTCCGACGATTTACTAATTTCCGGCTCGCGTGGTTTCGATTGGCCCGAACCCGGCAATAACGAAGGCAACGGAAAACGGCGAAAAAGCAGCAAAGCGATCGCACCGAGCCATTAGTTGAAAAACGTACGGACCGACGAATTATCGCGAAGATTAAAACGGGCGACCCGATAACTGCCCGCTCAGCGACCTCGTCCCAGAATTTGTATCCTTTATCTGCTCCTTTTTATCACCCAAATCAAACTTCCTCCTTCGTTGGCTACCTTTTGTTAAACGGGTTAAACGGCCCGGACTCGTCGGTTTCGAGCGAAGTCGATGATTGTAATTCGGTGGCTCGTAATTACTCGAATGGATTTTTTACGGCTGAGCAATGAGAGGGGGGGAGGCGATTATTCACAAAGAAAATGTTGTTAATGGTCGGGAAAATCGGGGCCAAAGAGAAAAAGTGATTTATGATGAGCGGCCGGAGAAGTGGCGCTGCCGTTGGTCGTGAGGTTTCGGCGCTTTCAATCGCCGCTGTTTGACGAGGGAGATTTTAGAAAGTTCAAGGGACACTTGTATCTGTTAATACACATTAATACGCTTGTTTGTTGAAGGAGGAGAGATAATTCGAACACTTTCCATGATGATCGACAAATTTTATCGTGGACGTGTGTACTTTACAGGCGACACATTTTTATATGCGGCTATATATAGTTTTATTTATACTACAAGTATACCAAAATATCATACTTATTATCAAATATATCGTCTATATGGAGTATATAAGTGTTTGAAACTTATATATGTCAAATGCAGCATACATTTGACATAAATGTATCATATATGCAACACAGATTTTCGAAAAATATGTTTGCTGCATACATGTATCATAAATGTCATTATGTATATATAGCATAAATTAATCATACATGCAGCATATAAGTTGAACATAAGTGCTGCATATATCTGTCATACATGCAGCACATAGGCAACATACACGTGACATATATGCAGCATAAATATGTTATACATGTAGCATACATTTGACATAAATGTATCATATTTACAACAATTATTTTCGAGAAACATATTTGCTGCAAAATATGTATCATACTTGCAACATATACGTGACATATGTAGCATTAATATGAAAAACGAATTCAAATATGAAAAAAATATACAAAATGAAGATGTTCTTTACGTTTTTGTACACCTTTTGTTCAAGAAAAAAAGGTTGAATTAAGGGAAGTATGATTATTCCGGAGATTTTGCACTATTTTTCAAAGTTTTTCAAATTCGTTTCGAAACAACTTTACAACTTCCTTCAAATGAAAAATAAACATTTTGCAGAAAACTATGTAAAAGCTAGCAAAATATATTATAAGTTTTTTCGATGCTTAATTTATATTTTTAATCATTCTTAGGATTTATAAAAAATTATGTAGGTGATTTGTAAACTCAGTAAATCAACACAGTGGCTAATCCTTTTTATTAACACGAAGTAGACAATTCAATAATAAACGTTGTATTATCCTATTCTAAGTCGAAACCAACTAACGGGGGCAAGGAAATGATAAACAACCGCAGGCCAATGAAAACACTTGAGCGAGGCAAAAAAGGACGCGTTTCGCGTAGAATTTGCGTATTTTGATAAGCCGCTCCGCGTGACCGGATGTCTCCACTCCAGAGACGCGAGGTGCGCCCAGCTGTCTTTGACGCGGAGCCTCTTCTTGCCATGAATTTCCTTTTTGGCATTCTTCCATCAAAGGGCCGACAAACGCATAGAAGAAGATTTCGGACTTTGATATCAGCCGCGAAAATAGATTTACATGCATAGACTAGTGAGGGGTAGAGGGGATGGGTGAGGAAAAGGAACGAGAGAGGAAAGGATATGACGAAGGGAAACGATTGGAACAAAGAGATGGTTTTGTTACTCATTTGATTTAAGTTGTACTTATCTGAAGGTGAATTACAGAAAATGACAAAACGTTTATTCTTTAACGAAAACTTATTTTTATTTTCCTCTTTTTTCAAAATTTTATGATACAAAAACGTAAAATGATACTTCTTCTCACTTGAAAATAATTTATGTTGGTTTTACAAGTCAGAAGTGAGTGATAAATTATTTTATTTTTTTGTTAAAAAAAAGAAAAAACGTATTCAACTCGGGAAACAAAGTGACTTAAGTTGGTAGCTTGAAAAACTACCAACCTAAAATTTATTTCTTTCTTCATCAGATAGTATACCATAGACTTTGCGAAATTTTATCTACCTCGAAATTAAAATATGTTGGTATTACTCGTCTTCAATTCGTGATGCCAACTTATATTTGCTCTCGACATGAAAAACGTCGTACTCTACTCGTAAAAAAAAAACGAGCCTGAAATTGGTAGCCCAAAAGAACTACTAATTTAAAACTAACTTTTTCCTTCTCAAGTAACATATCATACACTGAGTATAACTTGTTCTATCTCGAAAGTAAAATATGTTGGTATTACTTGCTTTCTTCTCGCGATACCAACGTATCTTATTTTCTCATCAGGACAAAGACTACACTTCAAAAAAATAGTCTTAAGTTGGTAGACCTTTAAACCACCAACTCACTTTATCCGTGGCAAATAATGTGCCATTCAATTTGTAACATTTTTTTCCGAATTCGAGTACGTCGATAAAAACGTAAAAGTTATCCTTTGCATTTCAATGTTTTAAAATTCGATCAACATAAAACATACAGTTATTTTTCAACGCAATAACTCGCGCATACGAAAAAATCATTTGGATAATACGGCGCGTCGTAATCAATCGCAAGAACCGCGCATTACATTTCGCTTTGTGGCGAATCGCGTGCAGCCCGCGGCCTCGTTACAATATTAATTAATAACGTAACTCGCTCAAAATTTGCGGATTAACCGCGACAACTGCCGCGAGTTGATAATCCGTTGCAATGTGCCATTGAAAGTAATCGAATTACGCGGCAATGCTCGCGAAATAAATTGCGTCAAACGGCCGATAATTGACGGACCGTTTGTCGTCGAAATGACCTCTCGAGGGCGTTCGAACGAGGCTCGACGGTTCGTCAACTTGGCAAATAAAAATGCCTCGTTATTTTCGTCGCACTTGCGCTCCGCGAATTCGTCGAATTCGTCGCGGAAAAAAAGTTGCGGGAAAAGTAGGGTGGCCCTTTCTTCGTTCGGCTAGAATTTACCGCAACTCCGCTTGTAACGCGGTATCGTTCTATGTCGGCGTTGGTCCTTTTGTCAGGTGTCAAAACATTCAGCTGATGTGAACGCTCGGCGTTGTTTCTCGTAAGCTGGTTTCTTCGAGACGTTTGGCTCGCGCGACATCGGTGCTGGTTTTTGCGGTGCGAGGTGAACGGCGCGAGGAAGTGTTTTTTTTATACAGAAATCTTTTAACTATCGGTTGCCTTTGAAAACAAACTATGAATTAAATTTTAAATGTCATTCGGGGTAAAAGGTCGTGGGGATAATTATAAATTTGTAGGAATTTTTAAAAAAAAAATTCCTACATTCCTATTCCTCGCGCGGGTCATCCAGACTTGTTACTTTTACGCGCGGGAAGTGTAATCTTTAAGCAGTAAAATCAGTGCACTTTTAAAACGATCGACTTATCATAGTCGGAATATCCATATCGTAAGTGGATTTTAAACTGAAAATTTGGACAAAAATAAATCCGGTTACTATAAGAATAAAATCTATTAAAACCGAATTTTCTTATGACTAGAATATGAAATTGTATACTAATAATAAAAATATGACATTACAAAATTCAAACTCTTACTCAACACTTAAAAGAATATTACTTCAGCTAGTTTTTTAATTTCAATATCTATTTGAGGCACTGTAACTTATAAATATTATAGGTTAACTTTGACAGTCCGCATTGTCCGCGTAAAGTATCGGCGCACCGAAAAGCTTTTGAAAATAATTCCACTGATTACAAAAATAAATACGACTATGATCAAGAGATATCCTTATATAACAAAAGAATTATCACTTTATTATAAAAGTGCTCTTAAATTATGTTTTAACTAATTCTGTTTATTCAAAGCACATTTCTATTAAAATTAAATATAATTGTGTTTAGAATACAGTTTTCTTACAATTAAGCGACCATTTTAAAGAGTGTGATATAGTTTTTTGAGTAAAAGAGGACCTTGTTCGATAACTTTGATGGATCGTATAGATCATCCCAAAATAAAATTCAATTCAGGTTTCACCTAGGGAAATTTCAATCATTCCTAGCGAAACTTAGATGTGTCTAAATAAAGCCATAATATACCCCTGATTTAATTGTTGTGGGACAACAAAATAACCATTATATGTAATTATCCTAACTCGAAAATAAAATATGTTGGTATCGCGAGCCGAAGGCAAGTGTTACCAATAATACAATAAAATAACTTTTATGCTGGTGACCCTTCGGGCTACGAACTTAAAACTAAATTTTGTTTACGTTAAGTAATATACTACTATAATAATACCACTATTTCATATTGTTACTATTACACGTATTGCCACATTTTAATCGTCATTGTTCCTCAAACAAAATTGTAAAATTACCAACCGTACAACGAAACTTCGCCGCGATCATTGTCAGTCGAACAATGTCGTAATCAAGTTGGCCGTTACATTCGCTCGGGCGAAGTGGCGCACTCCGAGCCGGCGCGAACTATTTTTCAGCCGGGGGAGGGGGGGGGGCAGGTCGCCCCGTGTGCGGGACCCGTGGCACGTTCCGGCGTGTGCGTGCGCGTGCCGGCGCTTGCGCCGAGACGCGTGGCCCAAGGCCGAGGCCGGCAGTCGCGATCCGGCCAGTAGCGCGACGCGCGTCAACGTTCGCGCACGAGCCGCGGACCGGAAGCGAGCCCGTCGGCGAGATGAACTTGACATGACCGCAACCCGACGTGACCGCAACTCCATGTGACCACAACTTGACATGACACGAACTTTCGCACTCGCTCGCGTCGCACTTACAGTTGATCGGGGATTTTGACCTCTTGACCGCTACCTCCCCCCCCTGCCCCCTATAATTAATAGTTGGACCCCTCGTCGTTGGACATTGAAGAATTTGTTGCCGATTTGTTGGATCGTTGAGTTTGGTTTTTTTGTTGTTATTAACGGTCTGCCGATCGGTTGAACATTGTTTCTCGTTGGTTTAATTTTTGGTTGTTGTTTCTGAAGTTGGTTCGTAGTTTTGACGGCAAAGAGAAGAGGAGGAAAAGATTGTTCTTTCGGTTGGAGGCGAGATGAAAGGATCGGTCGAGTTCTAAGGGTCTTTGCGAAAGAACGAAGACATCACGATGGCTTCCGGTCAAGAAGGGAAGGAGTCGCCCAGGTACTTTGAATTGAATGATAAACAGTGCTTTCTCACTTTTTATTCTTTTTTTATATTTTTTAGGGCGTTGGAAGAGATGCTTATTTTAACAGAGGTGTTTGATTTTATGAATTTTTATGAACTTCGGCTTAAAATCAAATTCGAAATAAGGGAGGTAGTATTTTTATCAGAAAATGATAATATAGACAAATGTCTGTTTCAAAAGTAAAAATTTGTATTGTGAAACTATTTTGTTTTTCAACTTTTATTATTATAATTACTATTTAAAAATAGTTAATAATGTAAAATCAAATTTTTCGTTTCAGTTAATTCGTCAAATTATGGAAGAAAAATACGATTCTTATTTGTCTGTTTATGTTCCGCAATATATGTTCTTATATTACTAATACATACGAGATCGATAAAATTTTTTTTCATCTTAGTTCAAAAAGTGGCATTCCAAAGTTTATATCGAACCTTCTAAATCCATTCACGTTGCTAGTCATAAAAACTAAACCTTTTAAAAAATTATTGAATGAAAACAAAATTTAAATACAAATGAAATTGATTAATTTGACTTTATATTATTAACTACAAGCGAATAAATTATATAATTTGAAAATTCAATCAAAAGATTTTAAGTCGAGAAAAAAGTATTAAAAAAGAATTATGCAAACAAAGTTTTTCGGCTTTAATTCATTGAATTTCGGAATGCGTTACTATATATTGTTCATCAGACGATCATTAGTATAATATGAATAAGTAAATGAGTGTGAAATTTTCCATGTGGAAATATCCACACGATTTGTTCAATTATTTCATTTTTGGACACTTCAAACATAAATTTTGAACTAAATATATCTAATTCGAATTGGTTGTTAAAATGTTCATCAAATGAGTTCAAAATTTCAAAAAAATTCAAACTATTATCGAATGTTGAATATGTTCAAAAGTGGAGTGGGTTTAAATTTGAAATTCTTCACTGGAAAACGAAAGTCCAACTTATTTTTATAAAGATTTATCGAGTCTTCGATTAATTGACCAAAACAAAAAACCAAACTAAAGAAACATGAAAAAAATAAATAAAAAAAATGGAAAGTGAAAATAAAGAAAAATTTCTTTCTAGTGAAACTAGCCAAAAATTTTCGCCAACGTAACCCAACATTTTTCGAAGGGACAACTACAGCAATTGCAATTCGTTGAACAAATTTCGTCAAAATTCCTATCGTTCCTCACTCTCGTTCAACAATTTCGTCACCCCCGGTACCCCGAAGCGAATATTCGCGCGCGGAGAGCCGGCCGTAATTAATTCGACGGCAACAATTTTACCGGGCCGGGAGGCACGGGAAATTTGGTTTCGACGGCGCACGAGCTTTTCCGCAGCGGTGTTTGCGCGGCCACTGCCACCCCGGTGCAGTCTTTCCACCGCAAAAACCAGCCGTCTAAAGCTTTTTCCCCCTTTTCAAAACACCTCGCAAAGGAAAACAATAGAAACGATGATACGTTCCTTTACATTTTCGTTCCGTATTTATTTGTTCTTTTTTTTTTTTTTTTTTTTTTTTTTTTCAACTTTTGGTTTTGCCTTCCTTTTTTCCCTAATCAAAATTTCTTAAACTCATTAAAACAACTTAATGATTTTCCCCCCCCCCGAAACACGTGTTTTACTTTTTGGCCATTCAGCTTTTCCTTGCGTTATTTTTCCCTTCTCTTTTTCACATTTCCTAGCCTCCCTGAACTCTCTCGATCCCTTGTGTCGTTTTTGGCCTTATATAAAAACA
>JABFOV010005562.1:0-11872 GCA_022817685.1 Aradophagus sp. ZL-2020
CCTCTCAACAAATAATGGATTACGCACAAGTCTGTCATTTTTTGAAATTCCAATAATGAAACGATAGACTGTTTGCTAGAGATTTTAATTATAATTTGCGTCAAAATATTTTATGACTTGAGTAAACATTTTTGCTTTAATAACTTGTCAGATAAGCGGAAATTGAGTTGAGAGAATGAAAATTGAAATCAAATTAAATTTATAACGTAAAATATCGTATTATGAATGTTCAAATCATTTTGATTCTGACGAATTTAACTTTTGTGAGGTGAGTCAGGGAAATCAATGAACAATTCGTTTAGGAATTTCACTAATTCCACACAAGTTTATGTACGATCTAGTTAGCTAACGTACATATATAATTCAAACTTAAATTTTACATTCCAGAGAAGCGAACTAATTTAATGTAAAGTATTAATCATTTAACACGATCCGAATAATAGAAATCTCATGTGTTTTCATTTTCCAAATCTTTTCGCCTAAGATAATTTGATTCGATTTTTTTTTTACAATTACTTTATAAATTCGATTGAAAATATTTTAACCTAAAAGAATTGCTAAATAGCATATAATGCGTTGATTAAATTACAAATAATGTGTTTTCCCAAATAACAATACACATTTGGTAGGAAAAAGTAATGAAACTTATTTCAGTACTTTTTAAGATAAACAGTGTTAAAACACCAATAATTACGATATTAAATTCACCGAATGAATTCAGGTGAAGCAATTTGATCCTAAAAATCTCCCGATCCCAAGTGGCATTTCAATTCGATACGTAAGGCAATCTACATACGCGATATTAGTAACATAATACTTTGTATCAGAGTTATAGGGCTAAGACACGACGTTATAGACGCGTGCTTCTAGATGGAGCAACATGAATTATATGTTATATCATGAGATCAGACATATAATTATTTTGATAAGCCTTTGAAACATCGACGCGATAATCATAGTGCTAATTAGTATCTCCGATTACACTTAATAAGCAATATGACAAATAGTCACATATAGTTACAATAATAAACTATTGAAACAGTATTCCAGAAAAATTTATTTGTTCGTGTTGGTCAAAATAATTTATTTATAATAGTATTAAACGCCAAGTCGTGAAAAACAGACTTAAATCTTTTAGCTCTACAAAAATACATGGGAAAAACACACTTACCCGAGATTTAGTCTTGAATAAGAGAATTCGAGTTTCTTCCGGGTTTTCAATAATATCCATCGTGACGTCTCGCGAGGACGACTCAACGAAGAGCGACCGTCTCTTGAGTAATCCATGAAAGAATTCGTTTTCCTCGATGTTCATTCTGCAATTGCACACAAATGCCATCGATTATTCCAAAAAAAAAAGGTTGAGAAAGGAAAGAGAAAAAGGGATTTAATGTCGCATTTGGTAAAGCAAAGTGTATACATTACACGAAATTCTTTCAGTCAAAAATAACAAAAAGGAATGACAAAAAAAGAGAAAGAGAAAGAAGCAGTAGCAAAACATGCAAATACTTCATCCATGAACTTTAATCAATAAAATCATTCACTTGAACAATTTTCGACCGTAGTTTCCTGAACAGATTTGCATAGACAAATGCTTTGTTAATTAAAATTCAGTGCAACGAATTAACGTTGACAACTCACCGAGATATATAGGAAATTCTTCATGAAAAATTCCGTAGTTATTCATGAAATAATAAGTGCGAAAAAACAAATGGCATACAATTTTCACGTCAGATCCCCTTCCATATTGTCAAGTACAACCGAAACACTGATAAAACGAAACTTGTCGCACTGCAACAACATACGATGGACAGGCAGTGACAGGCCTATTACCGCCGTTGCTAACAAGCTTCTAAATTATTCAAAATTCGTTGTACTCCAAGTAACGAGTACTTTCGTCGATCCTGAACAATGAAATTAAAACTATTAGCTACACGAACTACACCTTCTGTCTTTATTAATAAAAGATGACGTTTACATAAAGGCAGATGGTTTTAAATTTTTAACACGTTCTATTAAAAATAAAGTAGGTTCTTTACCTTTCTATCGGTTTCAGATTAAATTAAATTAAAAGTTATTGTTTATATTGATGGGATAAATGATTTATTAAAACATCTATAATTAAACGTGCGAATTCCAGTGTGAACAAAGTTAATAAACATCAATGTTCACAAAATGTTTTGCGTTGTCTCATTAAAAAAATTTTACGTGAAACTTATAAATTATAAACCTTTTAATTCTCAATTTCAAAACATTGTTAAGTAATCTTTGTCAAGACAAGTAAAATATTTAAATGTGTTTGCTTAAAACAGTTGCAAAGTATGATTACTTTGCAATGAGTACAGTATAAATAGTTAAACATTTGACAATCGAGAAAATGTCATTTTCTATATTATGTATGTTAAAACTCTTGCCTTCTCTATGTTTAATTCAATTTAATCTAATTAAAGATCAAATTTAATTATTCAGTCCTCGAAAATGATTTATATAATTATACTTCGAATTATAATGGTAAAATATTGTTTAAAAAACAAATTTTACTTCGTCGAAACTCGCCGTACATTTTTTCAGTTCAGCTCAAGAAATCCTTAAAAACAATCAATTATTGCATAATAAATCTTTCAAAAATATGATAAAAAAATTAAAATATCTAAAAACGTAACGTTAACATTGGAATTCACATAGTTTCATCACATCACTTCAACGTTACACATTGTCTTCATTATCAAAAATCATTTCATAAAATGAGTTTCAAAACAGAATTTATTTACTATTCTAACAATGCAAAAAACAATAATCTATTGAACACATCTTTTAAACTACCGTATACATAGACATCAGTTTCTAATAAAAAAAAAGAAAAGAAAAGAAAAAATAACGTATTATACAAAGCAACAACGATCAAAATACTGACAAACGTATTTCATTCTTAACAATCACTACGTAAAAATTATCGCATCCTATAAAAGAAAAATGAAAAAAAGCACTTGTCATTCAAATTCCACCAAAGTTCACACGAAATATCAGAATGCGCCTACTGAAATCATAGGACTAACGTGATTAAAAAAATGAAGACAACTGGTAAAGAAAATAAAATTGAACTCGAGAAAACGAAAGAAGACAAATAACGTCTACAGGGTAAATAAAGAAAGAAGGTTTTTGGCAAAACACGTGTACCGGCGTATTGGCACTGTCCGATTGGTCGGCAGGTATACACGCGAGGCATACGTATTGCGCGCGATACGACGAGATGCGAGCGCGGCCGTGCTTGGGAATGAATTTTGGAAATTGGCAACCGGACGGCGGAAGTCAACGCTCGCGCTCCTGCTCACGAATGATGACTACCACGGCACGACGGAGCAAGCCACGAGACCATGCGTACTCCAAGGCTGCCGCAACAGTAATGATAGCCGCAAAAGTGGGAGAGCCAAAGAATATACGTATGTATGTATGGATGGATGTTTATATATATGTATACATATATAGACGCACACGGCCACGCGGCCACACGTACACACAGGACACAACTCGTCGAGCGCACGGGTCGTGCGCGGGAACGCACCCCCCTGCAAACGCGCCCGGGACCATCCCCCAGCGGCATTTTCGTGTCAATTGCACTTCAAAACGCAAACGCAAACTACGCGAGAGAGGATGCAACACTTTTGCTTTCCTCCATGGATTCTATTAGCATACGTTACTCACGTAGATCCACTGAAGTAACTTATTGACTCATTGTTGACTCGTTATTGAGCAAACTTAAGGGCAGATTGGAAAGCATCGGGTATGAGAAAAGTCTTGTTATTTTAAGAGGTACACAAAAATCGATGAAATTCATTTTTTTTTGTGTTTTTGTCCCACTGTTAACAAGAATACAGTATTAGAGAGTAATAACGGTTTATTGATTATGCGGGTTAACCAATCCTTCTTTTATTTTAATCCAAGTTGGCTGCACCAAAATGATGTACAGTAAATGCTTCGTACAGTATTTGTTTATTAAATTAAACAAAGAATCTCAATATTTATTATATGAACATAATATTAGTTCAGTCAAAATTATAATAATTTTAAATTAGAAAATTTATGTATATTATTAAAATGTGTGTAATATTGAATAGCATATTTTTCCTTTAGGAGTTTCTACAATTTGTAGAAGTATACATTTAATTTGTAGATTTTATTGATAAATATTTATATAAATCATTTAAAAATGATTTGAAAAGCGACGGTTTATTTGAACATTATGAACTGTAACAGCCAATAATTTCATAGACACGAACGTAAGTCAATATTTAAAAAATTGATTTATTTCTCTCCTTTTATTTAATCACTTTAGAAAAACAGCCGATTCAAATAAACGCCAAGAATTGTTATTCTTTCAAAGTTCAACGGTCTGTTTTTGGCTTTAAGGTATTTATTATACGTAATATCAGCTATTATCCAGGTATAAATTGACTTAGTGTACGCCATCTGCAACCCCTAACTTTCGTTCTTATTGATTGGGGTCCACATGTCACCTCTAAATTATAATCCAGTCAAAAGTGCATTATTTTCTACACGAAAAGAAATAACCTGTGACAAACTGCAGCATTTACTTCGAATCGTGTGACCGTACTGCTGCGTCGAAGAAATTGATTTTATACGTTATTGTATTTACAATAAAAGTTGCTATGTCTACAAAATATATGTGAAGAGTTACAATAGTACTCAATAAAAAATTGTTTTTCGATCTCGTAGTGCTTCCAAAAACTATTGAAAGCAATCGATTACATTTCCTACATTGAATTATGTTAACAAAAAAGAACAATATCGCTATTAAGTAGAGAAAGGTCCAAAAATGAAGTTTTGCAGGAGGCTAATCCATGAATTTGACCAAATTATGAATCAACTTAAATATGAATTTTCGTAAATTTCCCTCAATAATAATTTAAGTGATTTGGCTGAAAGAAAAGTAAAATTTTGTCTTCTGATATTCAATTAAATTAAATACCTAAAAATGTACATGGTAATTTTGCTTTCTTTTTTTGGATAATTAAATATAAAATCATACTAACAGACAATTTTTATCAATGCAGTATGTATTTCTGTACTATTCTTATTCTAATATATACGACACCTTTTACTTAGAACCAATATGTTCCTTACGGCATGAACAAATTATTTGACGTCTACTGACTTTCAAACAGATTTATTCAACAAAGCAAAAGAACAGAGACACAATTTTTTGTCACATTTCAGGCAAGGGTGTATATTTATTACGCCTGGGTAATATTTATGAATGTCAAGAAGAAGGAAAGAAAAGAAAAAGAGTCCTAAAAAAGACTATGATATAAGCGTTCAAGAGGCCACCAAGGCAATATTTAGAGCACGGACCAAAACGACGTGCTTTCGGTCATTGCGCGCGGACAACCAAGTAGATTATGCCCCATGTAGACCTTTTGCCTATAGGGCCTTGGCCCAGTTCGTTTTTCTGTGTTTCCATCTATTTCGTAAAATTTGTTACGGAAGATACAACTGTAACCAACAAAAATACAACACTTCTGGCATTATAAATGTAATATAAAAAAACTCATTTTAAATGGAAACATATGATGCCTAACAAAGCACTACATAATCAAAATTTAAATTTTAACGATTCTTTTACAAATGTTCTATCTAAAAGACATGTAATCGCAAATGTTTGTCAATGAATTATGTTAGTCGACACAGTCAATATTGTAGTGCTTTCGAGATCGTAATACATGGGGACATTACGATAGAAGCATCTTGCATTCTTCATTCAATTACTGGTTATTACTGCAAGAATACGTATGACATAATGTACAAACGGTTGAAGCACAATCCTAGAGTGTTCAAGTTTTTTGATGCAATCTTCCATAAATGTATTTAACGCGTTCGTTCAGCAAACCAACTTGATTTGTTACAATTATAAGCTACTTAGTCGAACAAAACATTTTTCCTTCAACTTTGTCCAATGCTTATCACATATAAAAATTCCTCACGTTATTAAATATATATATTATATATATTTATTCAGTAACGGATGTCCAGGAAATCCACACTATTACGGAATAACAAAACCAGGAATTCGTTTATTCAATTTGTTTCTTAGTAACATGGAAAATCCTAATAAAAAGATAAAAGTTGCCTCGCGTCGAATAGAAACGATTTCCACCGTATCATACCATACAACGTACTAAACGTGTAATCGGGATGGCGCTAACAATTTCACAACTTCGTTAAGAACGTACGAGGGAATTAAGCCGATAAAGCTGAATTATTCATTGAACTAGATTCACCGGCAGTCGAAGAAAAACGTCAATCATTCACAGTCTAGCGCCATCGGCTGAAATGTATTAATTCCAGCGATAAGTCAGGCTCGCAAGTCAATCTTAAACAAAGACGGTAAAAAGTGTCGGAAGGCCGCAAGTTACACGCGCCAATGAAACGCAACACGGTGCCTTCTAATTCGATCGCTCGTCACTTCCGCGATCGGAAGAAACTGACTCGGCGCACTGAAAAGCTGTGCTCCAAATATCGCCATTAATCAAACGCGTGATTACAGCGCGGCTTTCGCGTTAAAAAGCGACCAAGTGCGAAGAACGTGGCCAGAAATTGGCTTTTTAATGAAGACATTTGCGCGACGGAAAAAGGACAAAGAGGGGCTGGCCGGTGTGGGAAAAAAGAATGACGACAACAAAAGAGCGCGACGTGTGAAAGTAACGCAAAATACACGATGTTATCTCGCAAAAAGGTACGTGATGCTTGATACGCCTGGCATATCTATATCCACGGAAAAAATAGGTTCCCTTTCATTTCGCACTTCTTGATTTTTGGCCCTCGGTCGAATTATACCCCGTGGCCTATAATTTGGACACTATTTTACGTGGCGTAAGCATGCAATCACGTAAAGGTGTTCCTCGGCCCGGCAAAGTGGTTCCACCTAGATGAATTTATCGACTTAACAGCTCTTTCCCGTGATTATAATACATCCTATGATCCAATCTCGGAGCAACGACAGGGCCACTTTTCCTCGGCAAACTTTTTAATCAGTCAATTAATAACACCTTATCACCCCCGTGGATCGCCATCTCGGCCGACTGTTCGAAAGAAGTAACGACGCTGGCGAAATTGCCATTAATATTCCGCCGCTTGAAACTGGAATGGCCAACTTTTGTCAAACGCCGAACCCGCGCTCGGCCCTGCTTCGAATGGCCCAGCCAAGTGTAAAGGTGCGCGAATATTTATTAAAGTGCACAAATAACTGCAGCCGGGCGAGGGAATCGTTTCATAGCAAGTTTAATGTAGCGGCAGATTCAATTGAAGCGCGCGCGTATAAGGATGTTTATTGTCCGTTGATTATTGCGGCCGCGGGCTGCAACATTTCGGCCATTCGCGGAATCCGCTGGCAAACTCGCCGCGCGGTCTTTCGCGTGTTTGCAGTTTGTAACATTCCTTCGACTAATTTTCGAGCTGTGATTCAATTTGCGACTTGCGATGCAGCTGCGCGCTCCTGCCGCTTTTCCTCTGCGCTGCGTGGCTGTGATTATGCCTTTCCACTGATTGCTTATCAAACGTGCATACACCAATTTAAATGCCCCAACAAATGAATTACGGCGATACGAAACGTAAACAGCGGCAAAGCCCGCCGAGAGGAATCCCGAAATCTAGTGCTCGCTGCATTGTGTAGTTGTTGAAGCTGCGACGGGAGTTGTAAAGTTCACGCCGGGTAAAAAAGATTGAGACAAAGTTCTCATCAGCTAGAGTATTACTTCAGGAAGTTTCATAATTTATGGGAAAAGTTTTCGCAGTTTTGTCAGTTTTTTGTGCATTTATACTAATTTCCATTCGAAATCGCCGGTGATATTTGAAGTGGTGCCTTCTTATGACCCGTTAAGTGTGTTTCTGTGTTGGTACATATATTGCATTATAATCCCGACTTTTGTTAATTCATTACATTATCATAAATCTATGAATTAAAGCGTGATTCGAATTTTATTTTAAACTCTGCACATTAATCTGCAAATCGTTCATTTTCAATGATTTGCAAAATTGTGTGGGATTTCGTGTAAAAGTAATGAAATTGCTGTATTTCAAGATAACATAGCTCGATTACATTAATTTCAATGAAATTTAACGTAATATACTTTAATTTAAAGGAATGCACTGTTTTGCGAAAAAACTTCCTGTAATTTCGATATATTGACATAAAAGATACTCCATTATTTTCATAAAAGACTATAGTTCTTCTCCGGAATTTTCTCTAGAGTCTATTTCAGATTCTTAGAAAGTGTTAGCTAACATGATTCTCGTACTACGATGTTACATATCTCATTGCATATACGAATCTAGCGCGACTTTAAATTGCGCGTGACATTTTTGAATTGACAATTCACTTGGCAGTACTGGACAAGCGATAGGACTGCGGGAAATAACATTGTTCAAAACAATAGTTTGGCTTCAATATTCGTATTCTATTGCTAAAAAACTTCTTCGCATTAAATAGCTGAAAATTTCTTAAACGAAAAATCTTATTGAATGAGATATTTTTTCCTCGATATTATTTTTTTCAAAAACCTTTATTTTAATATATTATTATTTCTTTTCAATTGTAGCGATTAATAAATAATTTTAATTTTTCTAAACAAGTCAATTCCACGTAATATATTTCTTTAATTTTGTGTAATTTATTTGAACAAAAAATAAAGGAATGAGTGGAATCAACACAAAGTCAGTAGATTAGTTCTGCCAATTACCTACTTCAAAGGAGTCGTAAACCCCGAAATTCCGATGTTAATTGGTAATCGGTATTAAAGCCAATTGAAATGTAACAACGACCGTTATGTCGAATGCTACAGTAAGGACAACGGTGAATAA
The DNA here is from genome assembly GCA_022817685.1 of Aradophagus sp. ZL-2020. Taxonomy (NCBI): domain Eukaryota; kingdom Metazoa; phylum Arthropoda; class Insecta; order Hymenoptera; family Scelionidae; genus Aradophagus; species Aradophagus sp. ZL-2020. The sequence goes on from JABFOV010005562.1 coordinate 8,875, forward strand.
TGTGTACCAACACAAGTATCACAACTGGCAATTATAATGTAACGTCTCTTAAATTCAAGTCAAGACTAAATTTTATGGGGATCAAGTGCAAGTTTTACGCGATGCCCTGCGTCATACGATAATCCTCACCTCCGCGAGCTTGCTACTCAACATCATGATCTCGTTTCATACGATCAGGACAGCCGTGATTAGCGTGACAAATTTCGTTGTCTGTGTTTATGTTCTTTGCGTGGCTATAAATCTCGCGCGCTGTCAAATTCATCAAACACTGATGGAAAGGCAACGCAAAAAGTCGCAAACACTTAATGTCGCAAGTACTCGTATACATAACGCCCATTTTCTCTCAAATGGGCCTTGGAATTGTCGATCTGTATCTACTAAATGCACTCACTTTTGATAAGTTAATGGAAATGATGTCCCGAGGAGGACTCCGTTTGTGACATCGGTACTCCTTTCAACGTTTTTTCATGCCGCGGTTCGAGGTCCGATGAACGTTAATAAAACTAGATCAAGTTATTGTAGAGAATAGAATTATTCATGTCAAGTAACAATAATTGAATTTTGCTTCGAAATATTTTATGAAAGCACAATTCTTCGAGAAGGATAAATCTTTTTGCAAAAAAGAAAAAGAAAATATTGCAGAATTAATAAGGAGCCGGTAAATTTAAGCTTCCTACTCTAGAACTGTAAAGATGTTCGAAGGCATTTTTCAAAAATGACTTTACCACCCAAGAAGTAAACAATTCTGCTGAAATCCGTTCCCAAGACCCTTAAAATAATTGTTTTTTTTTCGTATAACTCAATTTACACTATGAATTTAAATTAATTAATGAGTGATTGAAATTCAGCAACTGATGTAGTTCGAAAAATATGACATTTGTCTTAATTAAAACCCAATAAAAATCGTGGCTAATGAGGCATCGATTACTGCCGGAATCACACCAAATATTTTTTCAACGTTCCTTCTTAATAATCCGTGAAAGACCTCATCGACATTGAAAAACGACTATTCACAAACAGTACGCTGGAGAATACGATTATCAGAAAAGTAATAAATCAGTGCTTCGCCCCTTTTACCATTCATAACCATTTCACGAAATCGTTCTTCCGCCTCGTCTCGCTCCTTCAATCGAACGTTCTTCACCTCGTACTTGCAACTGTCTAGTCGCATCTTCGACTTATAATTTCGACCATCTTCTTTCACTCAGCCCCAATAATTTATTGAACTATTCAATAAATCGGATAGCAACGTAAGTCTGTTAATGCATGAATCATTCCCCGTTCCTTATTGGTCTGTAATCATTAACTCTACATCACCAGCCGACGCGAGCCTCACGAGAAGAAGAAAGAGAGGAGGTGAAAAAAGGAGAGTACGAGAAAAAAGTAGAAAAAAATAAATAAGTCGTCGATTTTCCAATAAATCTCGGTTAAAACGCGCCGTACGCTCGCGCCGTTCCATTTGCTGAAGCAATTTCATAATGGCGCTTAAAGAACGTTTGCCCCGGGGACGGTATTGTAGCTTTACAAAGATAATGCGCGCAAGTAGAGCTGCCTTAAACAGAGCGCATTACCAGGTACGATAAAATAACAGTGATTACGAGCGCATGGTATTCCCTCGACTGCTATCGCGATGCCATGGCGCGAAGTAAGAAGACACTTTTCGTGCGGAAATTGGTGTCTAGAAAAATTGTTGCATTAGTATCTAGCGGAATTAGTATTACGCCATGCTCGGTCGAAATGGAAAACGGAATAATTATTTTCTTTTCCGTCGAAAATGGCGAGAAAATTACGTTTGCCGGCGGTCGTTAAACGGTAATTCCAATTGCTTTCATTTGATTAAAACTTAGCGACTGAGAAAATGTTTGTTAATAAGGAACCATTGCCGCAACTGCTAATTGAAGCGTTCGTCGAATCGATTACATTTTTGTCGAAACACTTTCTCTCGTCAAAAACACGTAAAGGACAAACGAGTGGAATTTCGGGGGCTGAACATTGTTGGAATAGTTATACCGCGGCAAATTTAAATTACGTATTCTACTTTTTTTTTTTTCTTTCTTTGACATTAAGATGTTTGAAATAGTATAATATCATTAATTATAGCGTGTTGAAAAATATGTTTCAATCTTTGTTACCCTCTCTCTTAATTTTAAATTTGAAAGAAAATATTGCCGATTGTATCTTATTTTGTAATTAAGATTTCAATAAAGAAAGTAACAAATAGAAATGCTTTTTCGAAAATACAAATTCAATTATCGACAAACGAAGGTTTCGTCCTTCGACACAGTTTCTCACATGTTCAACGACAGTCGTCGAAAATGCTCACTTGGCTTCCGCATTCGAGTCGTCGAAAAAGGGTATTCGAAATAAATTTCGTCGCTTCGCAACGGTCAAAGGCAATTCGCCACTTGTGACGTCGTTCTTTATCGACAAAAACGTTTCGGTATTGTGCGATTCCAAAGTTTTTCTTTTTATTCGCGACACCTCGCTCGTCACCACAGAACGACGGCGTTGACAAAAGGTTATACGTCCGTCACTTTGTGTCGAAGGAGCTGCTGAATATTTCGAATGGGCGACCGGCCGTGCTCAGGTGCTCAACGCCGAGGCACTCGGAAATCCCAAAAGCGACTTGGAGAACACGTAACTATCTTTCTTCACGTTCCTCTGGCCCGATAATGTCCCGGATTCTCGTCACAGTCACGCGATGTCCTTTACAAATTCCTCCCTTTACGGCGTCGTATAAAGGGTTAATGGTCTTTGGGTACATTAATAATTGTTTTTTGTCGTTAGATATTTCTCGGCGACCATTTTTCAAACAAGTAGAGCAGCGCGATAAAAAAAAAGAGAAGAGAGCATGGAATGTTGGTTGGTTAAACAATTTCTCAGATAATCGATAAAATGAGTCGGTAAGAAAAAGGATTGATGATGTCACAAGATGGTAGAGTGGTTTTTTCTTTTATTTTATACACACTACCAGCCCCCCGGTCCCTCTCTCATCTTC
>JABFOV010005563.1:0-11868 GCA_022817685.1 Aradophagus sp. ZL-2020
TTATTTTAAGTGGCTAAGACTAATTTTGCTATAAAATTTAAGAAGGTTTATGTAGTGTAGGAGAGGGTGGCTTGCGAGAGGTTTTGTTTTACAGGCAGAAGACAGCATACGAGATGGAGAAAGGTCTAGTGGGATCGGAGATGTGTATAAGACTCAGATTCTAGTCAGGCCATGGGAGATCTGTGATTTTTGTCCACGAGCCATAGTACTGCCATGGCGTGGCAGCTGTGGGACGACCTGTGGCAAACGTGGCCATACCCGTGGCCAACCTGGCTATTCCTGTGGCGTGTCAGTGGCTGCGCCTGAGGCAACCTCGTGACACAGGTCTTGCCACAAATCTTTTTTCCACGCGGGTAGCTTAACAATTCGACTCGACCGTCCGTTTTCTGAAAGTTGGTTACGCGCTTTCAACAATTTGCGACGACCGCGTAAAATTTATTTTACTCAGAGTCGGTCGCAAACACTTTGCTATCCACTTTGCCTTCCCTTTAACAATAAAAAGACCGCATTTGATAAAAACTTCAGTAATGATATCAATCTACATAAATTTTTAAGCTGTTATGCAAGAAGATTTTGTTTCATTTTTTTGTTTTTATATCAGCGTTACAAAGAACTGTTTAGACACATTTCTAATTTAATTTAATTTAACATAATTTAATTTCATACATGGTGTTACTGATTCAAGTTGATTATTAAATATTTTATATTCATTTTGTAATCATTATAATTTTGTTGTTTAATTTTAATAGTTAAATATAGTTTAAATTACCATCGAGAGTACGTCTTTTCTTTTACTTATTTTAATATATACATACATTTCTCGCTGCGATACACACATTCACAACGTTTACACATACACTCCCTTCTGTAAGGCTCACTGGTAATAGGGAAGGGACGCAGTAGCGCAGGCGCAATTTATTCACAGAGGCAAACAGGCGAGAGAACTTCGTCGCGAAACCAGAGACGTTCGAGACACCAGTCGGAGCAGCCGCTAGGTCGCTGCCATAGACAATCATATGCTATTCTCGCTTTTTCTTTATTTTTAGGTGCAGAGCCAGTAACCAGCTGAGTGTAAGTTTCACTTACTCCACACCTTTGTTCTCTCCTTTTCTAAGGCTTCGATCGCGGGTGATCCGGATTGAAACCGTTTTCCTCTGCATAAAGCACTACGGTGATCGTGTGCTATTTCTTTTCCCTTCAACGACATCCGGTCCGTCGTTGTCGAATTCCAAGTTGACCCTCGTGATTTCGAGTAATCCATAGTTGTTGCGAATAATTTATATTGATGTAAACGGCGTGCTTGTCGATCAATTTTCGCGTAATTCTAATTCTTAAATTAGTCTCTCACACATTTATTATTTCAATTTCTTCATTCTTGTTAGCATTTCGACGTTATAGTGAAATTTGCTCAATAAATTGTTTAAGGTCGTAATAATTCGAGTTGTCACAATCTTTTGTTCCTTTATTTTCGCCACAATTTACCGACTGCATGATTTAACTTATACTTCACAATATATTTAATTATTATATAATAAAGAGCTGGTCTAATGATTAAATTCTTAACATATAAAATTTTTGAATGGAAACTACGTTCTAATAAGTTTTCTTAATTTTGATTTCATAGAAATAAGATTCTGTTTTCTTTGCTTTGTTTTATTTGTATTACATTAAAGGTCACTACCAGCTGTGACCCTCACTTTTGAACTCCGATTCACATTAGCACGTTTGTACTCAAATTGTTTCACTACATTGCCTATGAAATCTCCAGTTCTGCTACAAAAGCAAGTGTATTTTATTTTATTTTTTTGTTCATGTCATTCATTTGTAATTCGTTAAAATACTAAGCTTTGATTCATTAATACTTATGTTAAAGCTACTAACATAAGTACAAATATTCATTCACGTTTATAATAATAACCTATTGTTATAAACAAAATGGTCCTTCGAGCCGGATAGAAAGCCAATAATAAACTTGATAAATTTTAAACATTGAATTAAAATAAATTAATAAAATCAGCAGTCGGTAAAGGAGACCCTCATGAGGTTCGAATTCAAATTTTGGTCGTTATTCATCATGTCAGAATCTAATGAAAATCCAAGACAAGACTCATCGGAGTCAAATGATATTCAATGCGGAATGCAAGAAATGCAATTGTTAATTCGTAATTTGGATCGATTATATCTTAATCTTTCACAGCGTCCTGCTGATCAATTAACGCACCCTTTTCTACGCGAACGTTTAAATACTACGTTAAACGAGTGGAGCAGAGGCAATATATTGCAAGCGCGTATAATGGCCAGTATTCCTCAAGGTCAACGCGAACGGCATCCTTATTTTCGAGATCAAGTTTTCGAAAGACTTGAACAAGCTTACGAAACAATTGAAACATTTTTGTATCAACATTTAGATTGGATTCATACTGCTACGATGAATCAAATACAAGCCGCTTCATCTCCGATACAAAGAGAACAACAAGAAAATCAACACGAAAATCATTCGATTTCTCAAATTAAATTACCTAGAACAGAACTTCCAAAATTCAGCGGTGATTTCACACAATGGAGTTCGTTTCGAGACGTGTTTACCGCAGTTATTCACGATAACGCGTCATTAAATAACGTGCAAATATTCTCATATTTGAAATCCTATTTACAAGGAGAAGCTAGTTCAGTAATTTCTGCGATAATATTAAATAACGCAAATTACATTCTCGCATGAAATACTTTAAAAAGTCGATATGAAAATAGTCGCATAATCGTTAATGTTTTATTGCAAAAATTGTTTAATATCAAATCGGTTACTTCAGATAACTTGAGCGATCTGCGCTCATTACGTGATAATTTTACACTCATATAAATGTCGAAAATTGGGATCCAATTGTAATTCACTTACTTTCAGAAAATTCGATAGTTCTCTACGTAAAGATTGGGAAACTACATTATCCAATCAAGTAGACTATCCTAATCTCGTTACTTTTACAAAATTTCTCGATGATAAAATTGGTATCTTGCAAGCTATTTCGTATACGCAAGATAAACCAACTAAATCAAAAGAGTCAAAAGCAAAGGATTCCAGTACAAAAACTTCGCACAATGCTATTCAATCGCAATTTAAAGAAAAAATTAAAAAATGCATTCATTGCAATGAAAATCATTCAATTTATGCGTGTAAGAAATTTGATTCGTTAACTGCAATGCAAAGATAAAACACAATAAAAGACTTAAAATCGTGTATTAATTGTTTGGCAAAAGGACACACCGTCAAAAATTGCCAAAGTAAATACACTTGTCGATTCTGCGGCGGCAAGCATAACACGTTGCTTCAGCGCTCACCCCGCGAGTCCCCAATCGACCACGCGTCCACGACAGGCGCGTCAACGGCCGCTGTTGTCATACGCGAGCCGAACGAATCCGAACCACAGCCGAGCGTGAGTACGCATTTAAATGCATCGGCTTCTGCCGCTGTACTTCTCTCCACGGCGACCGTGCGACTTCGAGCTCACGGCGATCGTGTAATTGAATGTCGTGCGCTCATTGATCAAGAATCGGAAGCGTAATTTTTGTCAGAAAATTTTGCGCGCTTATTACATCTTCCGCGTATAAAAAGTAATTTAACAATTTCAGGAATCGGTGGAGATTCACTAACTCGAGTGAAACATTCAGTTTCGTTCATCGTTGAACCTCACTTTTATTCAACACATTCTTTGCAAGTTAATGTATTTGTATTACCCACTATTACCGCATATAAACCAGTTGCATTGAGTAAGTAATTACTCAACGAATTAAAAGATTTGCAATTAGCAGATCCTCTCGTTGACCGATCGGCTCGGATAGATTTACTTCTCGGTGCCGATTTATTTGGACTTATTATTCGCGATGGTATTAAACAAATACCGAATACAAATTGTATTGCGCAACGAACTATTTTCGGTTGGATTTTATCAGGACGAATTAATTCTTCACTTCCTCGTCAAATTACAGTTAATCATGCTTCAATTGACGATTTGAATTCTCAACTCCGATCGTTTTGGGAACTTGAGGAAATTCCGTCTAAACCATTTATTTCGGAAGGTGATATTCAATGTGAAAAATTATTTACAGAAACTACGTATAGAGATGAAAACGGTCGTTTTGTTGTGCGACTTCCCTTTCGTACTAGAGATGAATATACGAAATTGGGTGATTCGAAACGTCGCGCAATCGCTTCATTTAATCATCTTAACACTCGTCTTACAAAAAATCCAAAATTAAATACTGCTTATTCAGAATTCTTAAATGAATATTATCAATTAGGACACATGAGCCCAATCGAGGATTCACCAACATTGTCGTCAACTCATACATTTTTACCTCATCATGGTGTAATACGTGAAGATAAACTAACTACCAAATTGAGAGTAGTTTTTAATGCTTCAAGTAAAACATCAACAGGAATATCACTAAATGATGTTCTTCACATTGGTACCAAGCTACAAACGGATATAACTCGAGTAATTTTAAATTGGCGTTCTCACAAATTCGTATTGAACGCAGACATTGAAAAAATGTTTCGTCAAATATTGATTCATCCAGAGGATCGTAAGTTCCAATGTATATTGTGGCGTAAATTAGACGGCACTGGTATTCAAACTTATGAGTTGAATACTGTGACTTACGGTACTGGTCCCGCTCCCTTTCTCGCACAACGAGTCATTGTTAAGTTATCAAATATTTCAAAATTCGAGTTTCCACTAGCGAGCAAAATCTTAAAAGAATACATATATGTTGATGATGTGTTATTTGGTGCGGACAATGTTCAATTACTTGCAGAATCAAAAAAGCAAGTTATTTCCGTGCTTTCATCGGATGGCTTTACGTTGAAAAAATGGTCCTCTAATAATCATGTACAAGAAGTTCGGTACGTACACAATATACGAGATATAATATATATCTATAATAATAATATAATATAATAAATATACGTACACAATATACACAATATACTTAGAAAAATTTTGGTCAAAAAAATTTTTTTTATTTTATCCGCAAAAACATTGCTAAATTAACACAATCTGCTAAAAACTAACTACATACAGACAACAAAACGCCATTAAAACGATTTTAACTCATTTTGTATCAAATTAATAACAGAAGTTGACATACACAATTAAATGAAATTTCGGTACGCCAAAATAGAATTAAATGTACACGTTCTAACCGAGTGGGTTGTGATCGGCTTCGATCAAGGAACAAACCCAAAAAGGAATGGCGCGGCAAAAATGGTAAATTCCCCCCCCCCCCGTCCCCCGCGGCAAACATGGAAAATGTCGCTCGCGCGGCGCTACGGCGACAGTTTGTCGCTTTGTATACATACTTAATACAAAATGTACACGTTCTAACCGGGTGGGTTGTGATCGGCTTCGATCAAGAAAAAAAATGTTCTCGAATATTAGATAAAAAAGTGATCAAAATAAACAGATCCATTATTGTTAAATCGTATATCTTTTTATATAAAACAGATTACCTGATAAATGAGAATGACGTTTTGGATCTAAAACCGATCTGGTATGGTGTTTTAAAACAACGTAGTATCACGGATGGAAAACCAAAGACGTCGTGAATAATCAATATGCGATCCGATTTCTGTGGATTTAGACGAAATGTGATCAATTATCGATGCATCGATAAATCGTAACGGAAGCTTTGATAAGTGATGTTATTGGAGTAATCAAATATAATAATGTAAAACGTCCGTCGCTATTGTAAATTATCAATTCACGATCGATTTTTGGACTGTAGGCTATTGACGCCAAATTGCGTTAATCTTTATTAACTTTTACTTTTGTTTTGTGACGTTACTCTTTTATTTTTGCAATGCGTTTTCATTTCATTTTACTTTGTATTTTGCTTAGCGATTTTGGTTTATTTGTACATTATGTTTTTTTCTTTTGCTTTTCTTATTTTGCACTTTGGATTTTTATTTCTTCATTCAGTTTGTATTTTACTTTAGCTTTTGCTTGTGCTTTATAATTTTCTGTCACTTTTATTATTTTTATTTTTTTATTTATTTCCTAGTAAACTATTTACTTGTGTTTTTTATTTTGTTTGAATTCGAAACGACTTATTTTGCATGCTCATGAAATTCATCCATTTATTTACAAGTACTTTGAAAAATTACCATTCAGTTTTATGTATTATATGAAAATTTTTCTGTACGCTCAAAATCTTTTGAATTCGATACAATCTATCGTTCCTTAATTAATGTATCTATCATTTTATTGATAAGCGCGAAAAATGCTTTAATTTCTCGTCCGTACGGTCGCACGTATGCGTGTCAGACACCACCAAGATCGGCTCACCCATGCAGCGGTCCAATCAGCGCCAGGATCCATACTGCCGCTGCTTAAGGATTTTCGCCGCCAAGCGTCAATCGGATTGATGCCGTCGGTACTCGATTCTCAACTCAACATACGGCAGCAAGTGTCACAATCTTGCTGCCGCACATTTCAATTGTTTTTCAGGTGCAGTCCGTGAAGCCAAGGCAAAACTTAAGTCCTCCACCCTTCTCAGCTCCCATCCTTGAAGTTTCTCGTCCTCAATGTTCTTGAGGTCGAGCCAACTTACTTCCGTGATGCTATGAGCCACGCAGGTACTGCTGGCTCAGAACATCCCAAGGTTCCCGGAGACGAATCCCGAGTCGTTACCGCAATCCTTGTGGTCAGCGTTGTTCCCTCTTACAAAAACCCGTAATGCCGTGAAGTTGGCACAAGCGGCTATATTCGCGTGTCACGCTTTTATTTTCCGATAGATCGCTGATTGAGCACAATTGTACAATTTGACGTTCCGTTGGATCCGCTTTGACTATATGAGTATGAGTTTAAAAAAAATTTTTTTAAAAATTTACTAATATGGAAAATATACTACAGGTGCGCGCTAATAACCTACTGTAAATAATTTATGATTTTTCCCTCCAATGTCATATCGCGATCGCGGTATCATTTTGTAGAACGTTGTCGCTCATTGATTCCTACCATTATCATATCTTTTTCTTTAGCAGCATTGTGATTTAGCTTCTTTGGTTTTCTTTATTTTGTGTCAATAAATTTTCACCCTTTATAAAATTATTTGTTGCCTTTCGACGCATGCTTCATTTATGAATAAATTCTATTTTATTTATTACCCATAATAATAACTCGCTTTTTGATTTACCTCTCCTTGCTCTGCCCGTCCCACTTGCATGCCGTCATAATTTACAATCACTAAATTTTCTGCTTTGATTTACTATAAGTTTCAAATTCTTATTTCTAATTCTTTAAATTTGCTCTAGTTTTGAAATAATATTTACCTTAAATTAACATATTTTTGCTTGACTATGTTGTTGAAATTTGGATTCTATTTAGCCAATGTTTTGAAACAATAATTACGTATTAATTAGTCTGTTTTGAGTTTAAATTGATTTCTTTAAAGATCCGAGTCGTGTCATGTCGATTCATTTTTTTCGATTTACAAACTCAACTGAAACTCAACTTTGCTTAATCTCAACGTTACAACGGAATCACGGTAAGTTAAATACAACTTATTTTACGCACTACTCAATAATTTTCTCGTTTGTAGTTTACAACTTTTTTCTTTTGTTTAACGTTGTTAACCCACAATTTCTTTAATTTTTCATCTCTTAATAACTTCTTTTTTTATAACTCTAGTTTTTTTAAAAATTTCGTTCTTAATTTTGACATTCTGAAACTTAATAATTTTCCTGTTCAGTCGCTTTACTACATTGATAATTGTTGTAGATTTTACAACAATAGTGAGTTAAGATGTACAATTGTACAAGCCAAGATGTGATTCAGATGTACTATTTTTTTAAACATTTGTTATCTCATTCCGTCAAGAAAAAACATGTATGCGAAGTTTTATTGCGCATACTCAATCACTTAACCATTTACTGCTGGAAAATCACGAATCGTCATTTCGACTCGTCTGTGAAGTTTTAACCAATGAATATTCGACATTTCCGTGTATTGGTAAATATGCTGTTGTGTGCGTGAGCACGTGATCTTTTGGCAGTACCGTAGCATGTTGTGGTGCCGTAATTCAAATTATTAAAAACTGATGTAATTTTATTTCAAAACAACAAGGACTTTAAGGAAAATAATAATAATTTAAATTATTATGTAAAAATAATTATTTTCGAACATATTTGGAATTTTCTCAATATTATAAATTGCATTGATATTGAGATTATGTTTTTAAAAACAAAAATTATTAAACTCAATTACTGTCAATTTTGCAATGGTTTGACAATGGAATAAATAAATTATGGTATCATTGCATTTATACCAATATTTAATTGTTATTAACGATTTATATTTATTATTTAAAAACATTTGTACATTGCTCCTTGTAAATACGGCCCTCAGCGGTGTCTATTTAACACGTTACCTTTCTGTCGCACAAGTGAAGAGACAGTCCGTCCCATTAGTAGTGGGAGAAACTTACAGCAGTAAATAGTTAATATTGGCGCGGAGGGGGGCCGTGATTTAGATGAAGGATTTTTTTAAAATTCTCATCAACTCGTGTTGTGTATGCATAAATACTTGTTTTAATTTCCAAACCGTAGCGACAAATTCACAGTGTATTTTTGTCTTTAGAAAATGGGTAACACGCATCAAAAAGGCGCTCGCTGGAGAGCAAAAGTAACCAAAGCTGCAAGCAAGAGGAGTGAACCGAAGAAAAATAGAGGCTTCTTGCCTATCGAGGAATTTGAAATCTTGCCGGAAAAAATTCAAGCCAGACGATAAGAATTAAGAAGAGTTGTGCGCAGTCCAAGGGCAGATCGACAGTCAGTTTGCGTTTTTCGAGCCTCTATGAAAACGTGAACAATTCCAACTGGCCGTTATCAGGGCCATCACATCAATCTGCGAAAGAAATTTTTTCTTATTTTCAAACCCGTCACTTTTTTCCTGGCTATAATTTGCAAGTACGAAATGTGGCGTTTTTTCTCGTTAAGTAAATTACTTAAATATCCTTTTTTCATAGGCATTATTTGCCGTGACAGCTTAATCCCACCCCCTCCAGTAACCTCTTGTTTCAATTTTTCATTTGGAGTTTATACCAACATAACTGAATGAAACTATATGAAAACGCAAATAGTATCAACCGGCTCTTATCAGGGCCATTACATAAACCTGCGAAAGAATTCTTTTTCTTTTTTCAAACCCATCACTTTTTTCGTGGCTTCAGTTTGCCGGAACGAAATGAGATGTTTTTTCTCGTACAGTGAATTAATTAAATATCTCTTTTTCATAGACATTAATTGCCGAGAAAGCCTAATCCTGTTCCCTCCAGTAACCTCATGTCAATTTTTTATTTATAGTTATATATATAATATCAATTTATTATTTATAGTTATATTAAAGAACGGAATTGAAGTAACGCGAAGACAAGTCAGAGATGTCTCACAAGCTTTTGCATCTACAGGAACTGGAAGCGTTGCGCGAAAAAATTTAAGCCAAACGATAAGGACTGGGAAGATTTATGCGTAAGCCAACAGGAGTTAAACGATTTATTGAAATTCCTGCAAGGCCTCCAGCGTCACTAATTGCGCAATCGAAATGTTCATATAAAGACCAATCCATGCTGACAGGTCATACCTTGAATTAAATTCAAAATATAACGTGACGCAGTGAGGGGAGCAGGGAAGAGTTTCCTACTCCGCAATTAAAATAGATTGTACTAGTGCGTGCGCACCTGAGCGCCGCAGCCGATATAATGTGGATTTGCCCAACGATGACTTGGTTTTCAATTCTTTAATTCACATCCACCGGCTACATAAAGCTAGCGTAACCATGACAACGGAACCAAAAAAAATTTTTTTAAATATTTAATACTTTCTTTTTAATATTTAAGTAATAAACTAACTAAATTAATAAATTAATAAAACTAAGGAAAACTAAGGAAAACTAAGGAAAACTAAGGAAATCAATATTTAAAATAGGTGATTAATTAGTAAAATAAATCGGCACTACGGTAATTAAATATTAAAAAAAAAAATACTTAAAAAAATTAAATATTAAAAAATTTTTTTTTTAGTTACGCTGTAATGGTTACGCTAGTTTTATTTAGCTACATCCACCCGGCGGGCTAGTACGCCCGTACTGGATTTCTTTGGTTTTGCTACGCCCGGTTTGGGTTTTACACTGACGATTGCCTCTTAATGTAGGATCGGGATGTAGTTGTTGATTGCGAACAGTTTACGACATCTATTACTTTTCGTTGCTGTCATAAATTCAAATTGAAGCAACTTATAGACGCATTTGAAAGAAAATCTGTTATTTTATTGTGTATGTGACGGGCGCGTTCGCGTGTATATCCCTCTAAATTCAGTTTGTTTAATTAAATTATTTGCTTTATTTGTTACTTGTCATTAAATTCTAGCTCGTTAAACACTTTTAACACACTGCAGAATTAAAAGATTTGTTTTGATGATTCTGAGTCACACTTATTGAAAGTTAAAGTGTTTAAATTCACATCATTTTCGATGCAAACTGTTAGTCGTTACGGAAGCTTGATGTAATATAGACACTTTGTTTCTTAGTAGTCTATAGTTTCTCTCTGGGATCTTTTCAACCGAATTGCATTCGGTCTTCGTATTCAGTCACACTCACGTTTACAAATAGGTCGTTAATTTCTTTGAGCATTACGGTATTCAGAAAACTAACCATTTTTTAAAGAAGAAAATGTGCTAGCCGAAAACTAGTATGGTCACTAGATTGTAGCAAGATCGAATCAACGTAGCGTTTATCTGGCGTATGTCAGGATTTCCGTTATTTTTGCCGTACGCTTGTCGTGTTGTGGCCGAACCACTTCGGGGATGTTGAACTTTGCTTTCGTCAGAATGATTTTGATGAAATAGCGACATTAATTTAGTATGGCGATTCGTCGAAAATTAATCTGCATATTTCAAATGACCTAAATCGTTGTAGTCTGCCTGTCTCATACTACAGCCATACTACCTGCCACTGTTTCTATATCTACTCTAGACTTCTTTTAGTATGGATGTAGTATAGCCCAGATTACTGCCATAATACTTTGCCAAACTATTATAGCAATATATGCCGTAATATATGTTTAGTTACATGCGCGATATGCGATGTTGTAAACGTATATTGACCGCACTTTTAGCATAATATACACTCAATTACAATTTTATAACATTCGCAAAATATCGAAATGGAATCCAGCTTGACTCAAGATTTAGCAATTTTATTTAAAAACAGTATTTTAAGAAAGCACTATTTCACACGTAGACTAATGTATTTTGTAAATTACACTGAGAAAAATTTAACTGAAAAAGTATAAGGAAAATAGCGTGAAAATTTACGGTGCTCCTCCGTAAACCTCAGTTGTAGGTTACGAATCAAAACAAGTACGATTAAAAACAATGATTTTAAGAAATAAACATCAAATTTTACGGTGCTGGAACCGTAAAAATTGCTCGACATATAAACATTATAAAAATAATGTTCTAAATACGGAATTTTACGGTGCCAACGTCATATTATTTCATCATTTCTTTTTAGTTCATAATTACTTTTTTAATTTACTTATTGAAATTTAATTTTGATATATATAAGGTTTATTATTAACTGTTTGGGATAATAATTAATAAAACTTGTTATATTGATTAAATTAGTTGAATTAACTTACATTAATTGAAGTCTTGTATTATTTACTTGCATTAAAATTACAAATAATAGTACTAATTGATTTATTAACCATTTACTGCTGGAAAGTCACGAATCGTCACTTCGACCCATATGTCCTATTAGTAGTGGGGGAACCTTCCAGCAGTAATTAGTTAAAGTATATGCAAAATAATTAATTGAA
>JABFOV010005564.1:0-11868 GCA_022817685.1 Aradophagus sp. ZL-2020
ACTGTAAGTAGCGAACTTGTCCTTGTGCCGTCTGTCCGTGCGAGCTGCCCCTGGCAATCGCCTGCCGGGGCCGCCGCGTTTCTTATCATCCGCGTCACGGCCTGGGATCCGCTTTCCCCGCATTGCTAAACCCGCGAAATAACCGGGCTACGAACAGCCGCGTTATAATATGTTTGAAAGAAATTTCTTTTTACCGAATTCTCTATTATAAAAAATTACAAAAATATACGAGTTAACTGACATTTCCGCCCATAGTACTTAGACGATCGCGAACAGTTGATTTGTCATGTCAGATGTGTGGGAAAAAGCATGCTATATTACTGCACTGTCCCACAAAATCTGAGAATGCAAGCGCTCTGGTCACTCAATGCGATAATACGCGTCAATCATCTGAGCCTGGATCAGCGGTTCCCGAGGAAATTCCCTTAACATCATTTAGCTCGAATTTGAGTCCGTTGCACCTGGCGAAAAGATTATTTGTCACGGCGCTTGTAAAAAGACAAACGGGATTAGGTCAGGAAGTAGTGGTGCGCGCGTTAAGGGTCGATTCTCCTCAAGAGGTCTAAAGAAATGGTCATTTTGGAAACATTTTTTCAGGAAAACTAATGAAGCAATCAACCTGAAACTTTTTGCAATTTATTTATACATCCTTTTGCATTAATAATAATAAAAATTTTCATGTTGATTTATTGATATTTAATGATTAAAAGATGGCGCTGAAGTTTCCATGTTACAAAGTGCACGCGTAGACGGTGGCGTGGATTCTAGCTGCAATATCTATCTAAAATCAAAAAATGAAACGTTTCCTTAATCTATGATGTTCGGCGTTCGGAGTACTAGCACCGATTTTTGAAATTTTAATAATTAACGAAATGGCGCACTATTGAAAAAAAACGTTTTTTTGGCCTTTTTTCGACTGTTTTTTTCAATGACTAATGAACTAAACAAAGTAAAAAAAAAGCCTATTACTTCGTGCGGACATGTCCGAGGAACAATTGGGCCAAATTTCAGCAAAATGTCTTTGTTGGTGTGGGAGAAATATCTGCCGACACTGCGAAAAACATGGTTTCGAGAAAAACGCGTTTGAAGATGAAAGTAATGTTTCGACGCAAGAAAAAACTGAATTCTACTATAGTTATTTTCGTATCAAGGGTGCGAACTGTCATTTCGTGATGTCGAGCTCGGGCACGAGTAATACGTTGCGTTGTTCCGAGTGCCAGAGTTAGGCCGAGCGTTAATGGCAGTGCGCGTCATAATGTGTAGGGGACACGTGACATTGTGTCATGCAAAAGTGCGCGAAGTATTACTTCGCGCCCGTGGGAGCACTTCGCGTCTTAGGGCGTGACATAGTACTTTCTGCGTCGTTTCGCAGGGCGCGAAAGTGCGTTTCGCGTGCAGGTGTAACGAAAAAGATATTCATACGTACTTTCAGTCTACTATCCCAGCACCATACAAAAGTCACCGGCACCATACAAGAGTTATTTATCGAACTTGCGAATGGAAGAAATCCGTGCGGAAGTAATATTGTGGCTAATCGTTTGTGTCAACACATGAACAATGTTTAACCACGCGTTTATGTTCGCGGTAGGGTAGAGGGGTAAGAGGTCTTTGTGAGCAAATATCGTATATGGGAAACTATTCTTCTTTTTAAATTCTTTAAATTCTTTTCTTTTTCTTTTATTTAACTCACAGTGAGTATCGTCAAATCTTGAAATGCAAAATTTTTATACATAGACTTTATCAATCGTTCTGAAATTTTATACACATGTTCAGTCTCGATGATAATACATGTTAGTACGGTTTTTAATGAAATTTTACTTCCCCATCCCCTGTTTTCACCCCTTTGATCGTTTTGTCCACGGACTGACAATTTTTGTTGTTTTTGAAATAATTTTATAATCTTTACTAATAAACTATAATTGTTTTGAAGAAGAACTATTTTTGCATCCCTTATTTATACTTTTGCAAACCTTATTCCCACCCACGTATTGCTTTTATCGCTATTTCGACTATTTTTGCTAATTTTAATATATTATATATAAATAAATATATAAATAAAAAAAAGATTGTTCTTTATGAGTTTTGTCTTGAATTGATCTGTTTACACCTGTCAACATATTTCAAAACATTTTCATTGAATTCAAATTAAAAGCGTTTTCGAAAAAAAATTAAAAAAAAATTTTTTTAAAAATTCTTTTATTTAACTTAAAAAAGTAACAAAAATAATTAACTAAAAACTGAAAATAAAAGAAAATTTGAAGTCGATATAAAAATAGAAAAATAAAATAAGTCAACACAATAAAAGTAAAAGAAATTTCTATTTATCTGGAAAAGTTAAATAAAAGAATGCCGCGTTTTTTAACAAAAATATTCAAGTATGTCATAATATAATGTACAATTTTGAACATAAAAAAATTTAGAATTGAAAATCTATTTAAAAAAAGATTTAACAACATTTTAGAATTATGAAAAAAAGTAAGAAGTGTAAAAGTAAAAAAAAATAATCATCTCAAATATACTAAGTCATTTATAATCAAAACAAACTAATTAAAATCACCTACATATATACACAATTTATAAATGATAAAAATTATGTTATCCCTTCCTATACAAAATCAATATGTCCCTTTCAAGAAAGGATTTACCGAAAAAATATTTTTGTTAAAAAACGCGCCATTCTTTTATTTAACTTTTCCAGATAAATAGAAATTTCTTTTACTTTTATTGTGTTGACTTATTTTATTTTTCTATTTTTATATCGACTTCAAATTTTCTTTTATTTTCAGTTTTTAGTTAATTATTTTTGTTACTTTTTTAAGTTAAATAAAAGAATTTTTAATTCTTTTAACGCCACGTATTAAGCCATGCCATGGTCCGATCCGTGTATCGTCATATAACCATCCGCAGATTGTGCCATGATATTGCCAGAGTCTAAGCAATGCCATGGATGAATCGTGACACGTCGATTGAAAGGGCCATAGTGCCATCATGCCTTGATTCTAGTATCGACATATAACCCGCCACAGAGTCATTGCCACAGTTCAAACCATGCCTCGGCCGAATCGAAGCACGTAGATTTGAGGATCCATAGCACTAACTAGGGCGTTGCCACGTAGTGAGCCATGCCATGGCCCGATACTAGCACTGGCCATGGAATGAATTTTATGAATGCCATGCTTCTAGCCAGGCCATGGGATATCTATGGGTTTGGTCCACAAGCCATAGTACTACCATGGTTTGGCAACTGTGGGGCGACCTGTGGCTGGCGTGGCTATAACCGTGGCCAACCTGGTTATACCTGTGGCGTGTTCGTGGCTGCGCTTGTGGCAACCTCGTGATACAGGTCTTGCACCAGACATTTTTCCCACGCGGAATAGTTATTTAATTAATTATATCATTGCTGAATCGTAAAAAAATTAAAAGAATCAATATTATGTTATAAAAATATCGAGAAAAATTCTAATAAGTTAAAACTATATTAAAATTTATTGATTCTTATTGAAACTTTCGGGTTTTCGTTTATATAAAAAAAATTTTCTTTTGTTTATATGCAAAATTAATATCTATATTCTTGACAAGAAAGCAATCGCAAAGTTATCAAAATGACTATAATTAAATTGAAACAGATATCCTCAGTCTGGATTTTCTTGATCAATAATTATGATCCAAATCACATAAGATCATCATAGGATATCTGAGTTCCCTGTATTCTTATTGAGTCTCGATAAGTTCGGGACAGGCGATGTCATAAATACACTGTTAAAAATATTGGGAGTTCAACGGAAAGTGTAGAGTGTAAGTTCAACGGTGTAAGATATCACTCAATTACGGAGTGACTTCGGATTTGACGCATGCGCAGAGCACAGTGCGCATGCTCAGTTAACTACAATTTTCAACTTTTACCGTCACTCCCGTTTTTGTTACTCCGTTATAGTGTGGACCTGCTGGACATCCGTTATTGAGTGAAAATTGCACTCCCGGAACTCCATTCTTACTCCGGATTTTTAACAGTGTAGGGCAAAGTTACGAACTTGAATATGTTTGTTGATATTAAGTATAATAAGAATAAAGGTAAAGTGAATAATACTATAATAATAATAGGACAAAGGTATAATAACAATAAAGATAAAATTCAAAAGACAAAAATAAAAATAAAGTTAAATTTGAGATTCACATGGTCGTCACTGACCGATCCGTGGACTTTGATTTAACTAATCTGAAAATAAAATAAAAGAAATTCAAATTTACAATATTTATGCGATGAATATGGCGGTCGAGAGTGTTCAATCCCAACCGGAAACCTCCACCAAGGTCAGGCAAAATGAACAGGTCCAACCTACCCACTGTGCTCAGTAAAAAGGACAGAAAATCGCCAACTCCATTTGAAATACACAGGATGGCGATCTTTTGTCTCTCTTTTACTGAGAACCCTGCACCTACCGATAAGGACTCGGATTTCTTCTTGCGCTGAGTCCTAATTGAATGTCGTCATTCCTGACCCATCCAACAGACTCAGCGACTTATTCTGAGGCTCCGAGCGTCCGTCAGACTTCCCGTATGGGGGCTGATACTGTTACCAAGTCTCAGCTCCGATACGTTCCGTCTTTCAATCTGAGATTAGCAAAACTAGCAACAATTTAGTACTTGATTATTTCCTTAGAGAGAGATTTTACTAAAATAGTCGGAGTGTCTTAGGGAACCGTTTCTGACTCCGATAAGACCTCAGTGAGAATAGTTTCTGACTCCCAAAGAGTTCCGGGTTCTCTCAACAAAATCACCCCAAAGGCGCACCAAATTAATAGCTAACTTTAATAATCAGTTTTTACTCACGGCTTGGCGTTCCCAGCGTAGCGATGATATCGGACCTCCGGATGAGTCGATTCTGGCCTCTGCCCTGATAGAACACCATATTTATTATAATATTTAATATACGTATATTATACGTATAAGGGATAAATATGAGCTAAACGCCCAACTAATATACGTATAATATACGTAATATTCTATTAGGGTGTCGTCCGACACTCTAATATACACGTCAACAGAACTCGCAATTTGAATCGAAATACTCACGGACTTTGCAGCTTTCCAGCGTGCAAATTACTGGCGATCACCGTTGATTGCTCAAATCAGACTGATTTTTCGTGAAACCTCGCATGCTATTTATAGCCATGATTTTTGTGACGTCATTTTCTTCTAGAACTTTCGAATTTTAATTTTCTCAAATTTTCTTGTTAATTGATTAATTTTTTCTTTGTTAACTTCGTTTCATTTTATACAGTCTGCTATAATCTAAGTTCAATAATTTCGACTTTTACAGAAATGTTACTGCTTCTATCAGATTTTCTTTAATAATCAAATTTTCTTTGTTCTAAATTTGTTCTAGAACGTTTTGTAACTTTTGATTCTTTATTTTTGAGAATTAATGAGTCTAAATCTATGTCCCTGCTAGTGTTAATTATTTATCCTTAATTTTGCAAAACAACTCTTAAATAAAAAAAATAAACTTTTATACTGTGTAATCCTTATTAATATTAATTCACATAAACGTAAGTGAAACGTTTTATATTTCTCTATTCTAAAATATTCTTAATTTGTCAAATTAAAGATTTATTACTAAAATGAACTCAATTTGTTTAATTTACAATAAGTCGTTTTATCCCAGTAATTGATATCATTAAAAATTTCAATGATTAATAACTTTTATTAAAATGAAAAATTATTGTTTTAACTTTACATAAGCAAAACGTTTTGAATCTTTTCTTTTTTCGAGAACGTTCCTTTTTATTAATTCATTCACAAAATTGATTAATTGAGAATTGTTGATCAATTGGTGGCTCTCAATTGGTCTATATAGCGCTTCAATTTATAACCGTCATCCAGCTTAACCAGATAATGTAGGTGTCCATACTTTTTACTAATCGTGCCCAGTTTCCATAAATTTTTATTTGCAGTGTAATATCGTGCTTGTACACGATCTCCCACGCTTAATTGCCTCGCTGCCTTAACTGGTGTTGGTGATGGTCGAAACTTACTGGGTCTAAGGGCATCCAACTGCATTCGGGTATTTCGTTGCAAGTATTGTTCTGCCGGTGATTTATGATTTTTTAAGGGCGTTGCTCTGTATCTGAAAAGTATTTCTCTCATTTTTTTTCATTGGCAGGGGGTCGTCGATCATAGCTGCCAATCTTTTTTTTAATGTCTGGACATTTCTCTCTGCTAGCCCGTTTGTTGCAGGATGTCCTGGGGCAATAAATTTGGAGACTATACCTCTATTTTTACAAAATGTTTGAAACTCTTCACTGGTGAAGATTGTAGCATTATCCGATACTATCACTTCCGGAAAATCATGCCGTGCAAAAATATCTTGAAGCAACTCGATTGTATATTTTGATGACGGCGCTGTAGAACATATTTCGATTTCTGCCCACTTTGACTTTGCATCTATGCACACCAAATAATAATAACCTTGATATGGTCCTGCGTAATCGATATGAATCCGTTGCCAATTCTCTTCAAGTTTCTACCATTGGTCTAACGGTGCTTTCGCCGGACTATTTTTGATACCCGCACATGCAGGACATGAGCGTACCCATCTTTCTATATCCTTGTCTATCGTCTTTCAATACACATATCGGCGAGCCACCTGTTTCGTTTTTATAATTCCGATGTGCGTATAGTGCAGTTCTTTTGAAATCGATGATTGTAATGAAGCTGGAACTACAATGCTTTGACTCCTAATCAAACTTCCATTATCTGTCGAAAATCGACAGTCAAACCTAGATACTGAGCGCTACTTTATCGAACTGTTAGTCGAGGGGAAACCCGTCATTTTTTAAATTGATTCAGGTTCAGGATACACATTTCTCTACCCCGCGATAAATTCGCACAGCTCAAATTAAACATTCCTCTTGAACCTTCGAAAATAAAATTCCGTTCATATACGCGAGATGTATTCGTCCTGCCAGTAACTCGCGGTAAACCAAAAATTATTTCTACTGTAACACTGCCTGCAGAGGACCACTTGAACTTGTGGCCTGAAATTATGTCCACTATCGAAACGAAAACACCAGATGTTAAGAAAGATAATCGAGAGACTGAGTTGAATACTCAGAAAGTTATACAGAAAGGTGAACAAGTTGCTAAGCCTTCTGAAGAAAAAACGCTTGAGCCACTTGGCATTTAAATGGACTGCAATGAATTGCATGAAATGGAAAAAGAACAAGATCTTGGACCAGAACCTAAACGTGACATCAGTCACCGGGGATCTCTGCAAACTGTTTGGAGTGGCTTTTTCCATTTAATCGACGTAGCCAAGTTTTTCATCACGGCGCTGGAGGTGTCTGGTTAATGTAGGACCTGCCTGATACTGTCGATGTGATTGATATGATTAATCCTGCAATCGTGTGGGATTACATCAATAAAATGAAAAACAACCCATCAAAAGAAGTGCTGGTCATAAGACTAACTGCAGCCAACGATGAGGAAAGAATTGCATACATTGCTATGTTCAGTTATTTAAATCAGCCTTTCATGAAGACTCCTGTTCATGAAAAAATTTTCCAAGTGTCAGTGTGACCGAAAATATCCCATCCTCGTCGCCAATTTGTTGTGTCTGGCTAGACTCGATTATGTTCCTTTTATTTTCAATGAAGCACACTCGAAAATTTTTATGAATGGGCCATATTGTAGTATCTTTATTAACATGTATCGAACAATCAGGTTATGTTTATTTTGTGCGCGGGAAACGAGAGACAAAAGGTTTTCACAAATACAAAACATATAGATTCCTTTTCCGCAGTAATTAGTAAAAAAGTAAGTAAAATCATTAGACTATTATTTACTGTACTTACTATCAAGATCCGCGAGAATTGCGTCACTAGCTAAGTCCAGGCTTCGAGTTAAGCTCTTGCGCAACTGCATTGATGTACCTGTATGATAGTCCCCTAGATCCTGTAATGCAGTCTCAAACACTGTTGGAAACTTTTCAATACCGGCACCTATTTCCTCATTGCAGATCATTATCGTTACTATGCACGCGCTGCAACAACGTAATGTTTATTATTGAAATGGAGAAATCCACATAAAATATGTTTTCACTAAGCGATTCGTACACTGAGAGAAATGATAACTTTATAATAAGAATATTTTATTCTCAGAGTGTTTCCTTTTATGTTAGCAAAATATCCTTTTATTAACAGAACAGTAATTTTATGTTAAAAGTATCACGGTACTTATAATAAGAATAAATTATTCTTGTTTACAGATAAAATCCGGTTATTATGAAAGGACTTTCTCTTATAACAAGAGAATTTTCATTTCACTTTCAGAAACGACAATCTAACCTTAAATGATATGTGAACGAACTACAAGTCGCTGAAAATAATGTAAAAAATATACAACATTTGTATACATATATAACATTTGATTTCTGGCATATTTCAATTTCAAAACAAACTTTTATAATTTCTACGATATTTCTGCAGCAAATAAATGCCTGCCACATTATTTTGTTATTCTTATAATAAAATGAAGGTTCAGTTTGCCATAAGAAAGTATCCACTTAACTTAAAAAGCATTTCTCTTATCTTAAGAGGTAACGTACGCAGATGATTTTGTTCTGTTGATAACCGAAATTCTTTTTATCCATAAATTAAGTGGAAAATCCACTTAAAATAAGAGGAATTCACTTATTATAAACTCATCTGTCTGTGAGTGTATTATTTATCTAATACAAACGCATGCCATATATACAAAAACTTGGCATTTCTGCTTGCGCGTGAAAATTGTCTAAAATATGTCTAAAATTTGCTATATTTATATTTTACTTATGCTATAGTGTGGAGACATTAAGTATATTCTGAAATTTAATTTAATTTAATTTAGAAATATTAATTAAAGCTCTATAACTAACCGATTACGTTATACTTTTTTCGTCACACGTGAACATAAACCACGTTTTTACTCCCTAATTTTCGAGAAAGAAACACGTTTTTACTCTCTCAGAAGAGAAACACTCTCTTGGGAGTGAAAATTTGTTTCTCTCTCTAAAGTTAGCGAATATAAACGCAGATTATATTCACTTGTGACGAAAAATATCGTATGCAACATGGCAGACAAGCGATTATTCCACGGGTGAAGTAGCCATCACTCTGGGAATAATCCTTGTCGCATAATATACTATAATTTTATTTATCCTGATTGTTTGCAATTGCAAACGACTTTCTCAGTTCAGATATTTGAGCCAAAAAAAAGGTTTAGTCAAGCGAAAGTGTAAAAATAATGATTTGTGTTGTATAAAAAAAATGATTTTGTTTCTTGTTCATTCATTACATCCTTATTCCTTCCTAGTCATTGATTATTAATAATCAATAATATTAAGAATATTAAAAATCAATAATGGTCAAATAATAATCAGTTTATTATTATCTCATTATTAATCAATAATTCTATTTATTATTGTTTTTATTATTATCAAAATGTTTACATAAAATTTATATAAAATTTATATATATGTGGATATTAAAATATTGCATATAATTTGTTAATTTGTTATATTTTTTTAAGATATAATATGTAGTCTTTGAATTTATAATCTATTACTGTATATAGCACTACAAAGTCCAAGTGTCTCGCAAATTCAATGCAAATAAAATGCTTGTGGTGTCATAATCACCACAAATACCTCAGAATGAGACACTTGATTTTACAGGGAAACTATAAATTGATTCATTTTGTAAGATTGTAATATTCAGTTATTTAAAAATTGTAACCATGAAAGCTATTCAATAATGATAGTCATTAATTTAGTAGGAATAATTTATTATTTCATCAATAATAATAATAATAATAATAATAATAATAATAATAATACTGTTTATGATTTTGAAATGTTCGGTTTTTTTTGACTATTAAATAATATTGTATATGTTTATAGTATCCTCAGATTTTCAATGTGATATCAATAATTATTATTGATGATGTTACGATCGCGTAACGCATCGCCAATTTCTTTTATTAAATATGAAATAAAAATGATAATTCTTTTATTCGTTATCTTGTGTTGGTGCCTTTGTTAGAGCACGGGCCAAAAATAGAAGCAACGCGGCCGCATTCCAATGCTGATGATATTTTTTATAAAAATAGATTCGTAATGCGATCGGAAGGGCTGGTCGGGGAAAGGTTTCTTAGAAACCTTCCCCTGCTGCCGACGGTTCCCCGACGACTCTGGAGCACCGACTGGAGATGCCCCTCCCTTTGGCGCCTCCGCGACTATGAATTTAATAGGTTGGGACCCGTGACATGGGAATCGTGACCTCGGACCTGGCCAACGGGCGGTTGACGCGGGCCGCTACCCCGCGAAGTCCATGTGTCATTGCCCGTGGCCCGGGTCCGCGGTGGACCAGGAACCAATAATGATGCACCTAGATATTGAGGGCATTGTTCCCCCACAAACATTTGGAGCATTCTTTGTCTCAAAAATCTTTAAATATCCCTCCCATCTAACTAGAGTCTCATAGTCGCCCGCTCAGTGGCTTACTCGTCTGTTCAGTGGCTTAGTCGCCCGTTCAATTGCTTAGACGCCACTTAATTGCTTGAAAGCTGAGCCGCCGCTCATTTAGAGTCGATCAGTCAGTCAATCGTCCAGTCGGGCACTTGTCATTCCGTCAGTCAATTAACCGAGCTGTTCCACAGTCATCCAATTAATAAAAAACATAAGATATTGTACAAGTGCCGCCCGCCGTTCAGAAGGCAATAAACAAAAGTAAGCAAACACAACATAGGCGAGTCCTTAATTCAAACACCCGAAGCCTCCTCGCAGCGGCACGACGACGGGACTACTAGCTAGCGAATCGGTCAACTCCCGAGGATCACCGACCCCAGGACCAGGCCCCGGCGTCACAGCTGAATTTTGGTGCCGTGACCAGGATAGAGTCCCATCTTCAGAGAAAGGCTGCCAACGACGAGCTATTCACACCAAAGAACGAATTAGAAGGAAAACAACACCATAAGGGTGAGTAATTCATTTATTTACTGCTTTATATGATTTAAACTCTTGAACTGAGAAATTCTCTGTACAATTTGTGCACATTTGCAAAGAAGAAAAATCTTATCAATGTCGATCCACAACTATTTTGTGCAATACCAATTCCATTGATTTTGCGAATGCAATTCAGGAAATTATTATGTATAAAATACACCTGCTCGCATCCCTATGCGTCTCAATCAATAAACAATAAAAAAATTATAGGGTCCCGTGTATAATCAACTTTGATATAATACAAATTAATAAGCCAATTGCTACACAAAAAATTAAAAGACAAAATTTGGCACCAATGATTAAAGGTGAGTATTTATAGGTCGT
The DNA here is from genome assembly GCA_022817685.1 of Aradophagus sp. ZL-2020. Taxonomy (NCBI): domain Eukaryota; kingdom Metazoa; phylum Arthropoda; class Insecta; order Hymenoptera; family Scelionidae; genus Aradophagus; species Aradophagus sp. ZL-2020. The sequence continues at coordinate 11,366 of JABFOV010005564.1, forward strand.
AAATATAAAAAAGTATAATATTTCTTCACGGATACTGGATACAGGAATGATATGACGGAAGGGGACAAATCCGTTCTCCAAATCCCAAATATTAATTGAACTGAGTAGGAAGACTAAAACATTATTTTGCTAAAATAGAAATTTAATTGGCAGACTAAACTTCTCACTAATTAATGAAAAAAAAAGAGGGAAGTTTGAACTTGATAAATGTTGTCTAAATTCCTAAGCACGTAGCTATTTCAAATCAATTTTACAACAGCAATCATAGAAACGATATATAAATTGGCAAAAAAAAAAAAAAAAAAAAAAAAACGCAATTCATATAAACAAAAAACATTCTTTTTTTTTTTTTTTTTTTTTTTTTTCCTCCCCCCTCCCCCCCCCCCCCCCCCCCCCCCCCCACCCCCCCCCCCTTTTCCTTCTAAAAAAAACAAAAAAAAAAAACTCTTTTGCATCTGTACTTTATACACATCTTCATCACGAACGATACCGACGTTCCCATG
>JABFOV010005565.1:0-11866 GCA_022817685.1 Aradophagus sp. ZL-2020
ATCCCACGGTACACGCAGAGAAATGTATATTGAAAACCACAAAAATATTTTTGTTCAAATAACAACAAAATCTTTTGTCAATATTACCGAAATTTGGTTATATTGACAAAACATTTCTCTGCGTGTAGACGTAAAATCGGATCTCGGGTAATATCGTAAAAATCTGCAACATCGATGGGATATCAGTGTTCGTCCATTTGCTGACATAATATATTTACATTCGGACGTGGGTTAGCGTTGAATTATGTAGTTTAGAGGAATATAAACTTGAAATATTATTTGTGAATGCCTTTGATAATCTCGTCTATGGTCAAAAGGGCGCAACAGGTAAATATTTAATAGAATAAGTTAAAGTGGACTGATTCATTGAAAGTCAGGCATTGATAGATATCATTTCAATGTTAAAAAGCCTTGGTTTTGTTTTTTGTAATATTAAAGGAAATCGCAAAAAGTCTTAACGTCCCATTTAATGTTGAAATAAAATTAATAGAAAATGAAAAGAAAAGTGGTTTTTATATAATCTATTTCAGGTTCTAATTAAATTCATTATATTATGGGCTTGAAGTTTGCCACGTGGCGAATCGCTACACATATTGGACTTGAAAAATTTTCCAAGTTCAAAAATTCAAATCGACAATTTTTTGTGTTAATTTATATTTTACACTATGTTCATTGTTGTATTTGTCGATTTAGTCAATTTCGATTGTTGAACATAGAACATTTTCTAAGTCAAAAACGTGTGGCAATTTTCCACGTGGCAAATTTCAGGCACATCATTATATTTTATATAATTTAATTAAAACTGTAAAATATTTTAAATTGCAATCATATTTTCAAACTTACTATTTAAAAATTTGTTTATACCTTTGTATTCTTAAAAATTTTGAACGATAATAATCTTTAAGTGGCGCGGATCAATATATAGTCAGACCTTCACGTTTTTACTTACATTTAGAAGACAATCAAGGTTTATTCTATTTAATTGATATAATGCAAAAATTATCGCAATAATCGGTCAACGATTAATATCAAAATCGTATTTATATAATCAATAATATTAAACTGTGATTGAAACGTAATTAAAATGTGATCGATAAATAGCTCGAGATTTCCGTTCGATTAGCCGGAAGGAAAAAATTTTGGAGACGCGACGTTGAACAGAGGATTCACTGACGGTATTCTGACACGTTAATAATAGCCTACTGATGCCAAGCTGTTAATAAGTTACCTGCAAAGGACCGTTGCTAATGATAGTCTTTATGTCAACACAATAGGACATTAATTGTGTGCTGATGGAAAAGCAATCGCTTCTGTTTATTATTCAAGAGTTTTAAATCAATCGGTCAAAGCTTCATATAATTCACTCTAATTTTGTCGCAAAATAAAGCATTGTATTTTCTGACATTGTAATTTGACTGTTGGCATAGTAATAACTATGATCAAAGTTAAATTTCAACCGCGGTAGAAAGAGTTGCTAAAGAGGTTCATTTACACTTTTAACCCTGAAATAATTGTATGTTAATTAAACCTTGTTCTTGAGATAGAAATAAAATTTGTGACTTTTGATCTTTGACTTATATTAGTAAAGTGTTATTTGGAAGGATTCTTTTCTAAAAATTGCAAAAGTTTATAAACTATGGCAACTAAGTATACGTATTAAAACGAAATTACTTCCTACTTATTAAAGCACTATTATGTTTGCAATTTAATAAATGTTGCTGAATTTGACACAACGAGGAGTTTAAAAGCCAAATATTTTTCAAACTTCGTTGTTCTATTATTACATCTTTGTAAAGTTTGACCAATATTTTAGAAATTTTACGAACTATGGAGTTCTTTCGAACTACACTCACTTTCACATGCTGATGTATACACACAATTTATAGACATTTGTAAACCCGTGTTCGGTAAAGTAAAGAAAGTAAAAAAAAAAAAAAAGAAAAAGATACTTTCGAATGTATATCATTCAAAATATAAAATTGCATTAAAATTTGCTTATAAATTTGAATGTCAATATATAAAATGTTGATATACCTCGAATAAAAATATGTTTCTTTTGACATTGAATTTAAAAAATGAAAAATTTAATTACATAAAATGAGATGCAAAAAATAGATTTAAACAAATAAATGGAATATACGAGTATACGAGTTTTTTGAATATTAAGTGAAAATTTTATATTTTTATGGAGCAACGTCTCGAAATGATGTAAATTATAGTGATACAGACGAATTTAGCATCACATTTCAGCTTGAATGTAAACCTGGTGAACAGAAGGATAAAAAGGTGAAGGAAAGGGTGAGGGCACGGAAGAAACATTGAAAGAGCGAAAAAAGTAAAGTAAAGTTAGTTGGTTGCGACTTTTTAAAGTAAAGATAACGAATGGTTAAGGAAAAAGGCAAGGGGAGAGGAAACGCCAAAGAAAGAGATACAAAAAAAGTGGAAAATGAGATGAGGATATATAATCCAGATAACAAATGAATAAAAAAATGGCACCGAGTGGAAGAAAAGTAAGGAAATCTATGATTCCCTTGTAAGGCGACTTGCGTTTGTTTTGCATGGAAAAGAAATATCGCGAGATTCGCGTGCAATTTTAATCACAAATATTTCATAAAGCTCGCTTTTAATGGAAAAATTATCCAGAATAAACGTGAATTATTACTTTATATTTTACACTCATAGGCGCATATTTTGACGTTTCTTTTGATAAATATTTTGGACGACAACTTTTTATCTGCTTTGTTTGTTATCAAAAAATTGATCAATTGATCAAAAGTGCCAGTGAATAAAATGATTGCCAATCTGAAATCATATCTATGCTTTTTTTTTTTTTTTTTTTAATAATTTCAAATGGATGATGAAACGTTTCACTGGCTTATAACAATTTTTGTTTTAATTTCTTGTATAATATATTAGTTGATAATCGAAATCAACTAAAACCGTCAGATATTTCATATGTAATTTAATGAAGGAAAAAAGGATCGAAAGGAAGAACGAATGAAAAGAAAAATATCTATACTTGAGAAATAAATGCAATATATTAAGGTAAAAATTTATTGTCTGCACGCTTATAACTACTTCATTCCGTTGCTTATATATATCTTACATTTCACGAAAGCTAACTAGAGTTTTGCTACACGTACGAAAAACGTGTACGGAAACTTGAATCGTTTTTACGGATAACGACGTTAGTATTCGCCGGATTAATAAAAATTACAGACGGCCATTTAAATAATCAATAGCGCTATTCTATTTCTCTTACAAATCTCTTTTCCTTCATTCAACTTCAACGTAACAGTCGCGTTTCTCTATTATACCGCCGAAACGCTATTTCCGTTCCAACGTTTTCATGGGACTGTCATATTCGAAGTCTAATTTATTGCAAATATGTTCCAGAATTTATTTCAATATTTCGACCAATCTGCCGAGCATTTTTCAATTCTTGCCCCCTTCTTCACTTTCATAAATACGATGAAGATGCTTAGTGCATTAATATTCGTTTCATCATGGAATAAGGATATTAAAAAATATACCACTTCCATAAATTTGGTCATTATTCTTCGTTCAATTTAATGAATATTTGATTTCTTTAATTCTCGACTCATTTCATTCTAACGGAAATGCACGGCGATCGCGACTTTCGTTTCGACCTTCCAAATAATATTAATTCTCCGAGCTCCCGTTGGTTCGATTAATATTTGATGAGATAACATTTAACTGATCATCTTACAAATCAATTAAGTCCCGTGAGTCGAAAAACCAAAGGTCGAAGTTGAATTGAAATCGAGACGACGGGTCACGCCTAGACGAAATTGAATTCCTCCGTGCGCGATGTTTACGCAGCACCGTTCGCGGATTGTTTCTGGCAACGAAAAACCAAAAGCTCGAGTATTAAATTCTCAAGCCGAACCCGATTTTGATTCGCGAATTCCTCGCCCAAGGACTGATTTTATAAGCAACTAAACGCGTGCCTTTTTTCTTTGCCTCCGACGCTCTTTGAGAAATTGGACATTCCGCAATTCCCCGATTTGAATGCATGGTGAGCTCAAAAGAGCCTGTGTTTTTATGATACAGTCCGAGAAATAAATTTGCAACGAATGTCTAAACAATTACAATAAAAATGACGGACAACTTTTTTTTAAAAGAAAAATAATGTATGTAATGTATGTTTGTATTTTTGACATTTATTTACAAGCATATATATTTAATATAATTAATATTTATATAGTATATACATGCCATATATACGGTGCCAACTGTACAAGTTAATTAAAAATAATACAAGCAACTGGTATAAGTATATCTAAGAATTATAGATTTTCCAACGAAAGAAGTGGGCCGCGAATCTTGTCGAGGCGATTTCCAAAGATTGTTTTCATCCCTGTAGAGATACCTTTGATTTCAAATAAATTCATTCGACGGAAATCGCGTACGAAGCGCTCTTGAACAAAGGTGAGCAGACTGAGAAAATGAGACTTTTTTCGCGATCGCTCCTCCGTTGAAGTCGTTAATTGCCTCCCGAGGTACGCTGATAATCGTCCCTTTTTCATTGTGTCGAATATGAAAGTTGTGTAAAACATGGCCAATTAACGTGATTGGTTCGAGAGGAGGTTATTTCGTAACGATTTTCGCCCGAGCGTAATAAAGAGCGCAGTCCCCCGGGGACGGCCGGTTAAGCAAATGGGATAAGTTGGCGCGTACAAATCATGCCCGCGGAAAAAACAATTTCAATTTCAATTTTTAATGAAACGATAACGCCGTTGACAGAGCGGCTCTTAAATTCGGAACGTAAATTTCGACGAGCTTGCGCCGCGCAAACGGGCGCCGGCGTTACTTTCTTTTCTACTTGGGATTCGTGCGAGGCGGGCTAGTAAGATGCGCGGTTCCGAAAATGGTGATTTCTATTCAAGCGAAGATTGTCTGATGTTTGCCACGGAAATGGCGGATCGCGAAGTTCTGATATGAAGAAAGAAAGATGGAGGTTTATCTTTGCGTGAGGACGTAAGAGATTTATTTCTTGATTAGTGGTGGTCAATTATGAGTACAACAGGATGTTTGTTAATTACGGGGTTGAAAAGTAGATGAAAAGAAATGAGTTGGTAATAAGATTTTGAATAAAAGGTTATTTAATGTTAATATGTTTGTTTAAAATCTAATAATGACGTAGTAGATTTTTGCAGTCATTAATTTAAATTATATTTGGTGGGTATTTAAATGTAATACAATTTATATTTAATTTTGTTTTGTAATTCGTGAACCGTACAAAATTATAATATTTTATGAAAAGTAATTTGACAGAAGCCGCAGTTAGTGATTGAACAAATATAAATTAATATAAACTAATCAAAGGTAACTGTAAATGTATAATCTACATCGGTATATATATTTGTTGCAGATGTAATTAAAAAAGTGTTATTGAATTCAATATATTTATTTCAGTTTGAAACATTATAAGAATTATATCAACTTTTTTGCTGAAAAGTATTTATTATTAAATAATTCATTTCTTTATTCTCAGTGTGCAATCAGTCTATAAAAATCGTTGTAAAAATTTGAATGGAACATGGCGTTGTCGAATTTATTAAAAAATAGCGATAGTAGATTCTTTTTCCGATCACCATATTCATTAAAAACACTAACGTTCAAAGGTCTCGGTTTATTTTATAAACCTGAATGGGTTAATAAAATAAAAAAGAAATTGTTTTGAAATACGAGTCACACGAAGACACTAATCAAGTTTTATATTACTTTAAAAATGTTGGACATTACGAAACTTTGTAATAAAACAAAGATTCGTTGTATAAAAGATTATTTACATTATTAAAAAGATTTATACCAGTATTAATATAAAAGTGTATTAAAAGGAAATTTGAGAGCATTAAAAATCACAATTTTATGGAGAAACAGGAAAGCAACTGAACAAAAAAATTGATATAAAAGTTATCAAAATTTACGCCAATCGTCTATTTTTTCAGATTTAGAAAAAAATTAACGCAAAAACATATTCAAGCAAAAGCTTCGCGTCGGACGGAATAACTCAACAACAAAGTCTTGCCAAAATGTTACAATTAAAACATTATTATCAGACATTCATAGCGAAATCGTTGAGAAAGCAACGCATTATCCTAGTCGAAAACAAGACCCCCTTCCCTCACCCGAACAATCCCAACAACGTGTCTACTTTTTTGCTCGCGACGCCCCGGCTGTTTCCTTCCGCCCGTAGCATTTATTTAAAGCCAACAATGTGCCCCCAAGTCACGATAATCGCGCAATTGGACATGTTTAATGCATGACCGTGCCGAGTGAAAAATGATACTCCGCCAACCAAACGAACTCGCCGATCGAGTCGACTTATCGGCTATCGATCGGCCGATCGTCGCGACGCGAAAAATCGCTTGTCGCGCCAGTCACGGCGTGGCGAGAAAAGAAACAAAATTTTGGTTTTCGATTTCGACCCGTGCTACGGCAAGTTTGTCTTTTAGGATGCAACGCTTGCGCATTTGGTTAATCGGCCACGGAGGCGCGGTCACACGGACTGTCTCGTTTCAGTTGGGCTTGGTGCGCGATCCGCGGATCATCTCGGGCAGCTCGCGCTTACGGGAGCCACTTTTACCACCCCCACCCCCCCTCCTTACCCCCCGCAGTGCCGATCTACCTGGTTGTTCCGCTTACGAAAAAACAGTCGCCGAAAATCCGCAACAATCTGGTAAATACAAACTTAGAATTTCACGAAATTTAGAGTTGTACGTTTAATTTTTTGTGTTTAAAAAAAATGTACAAATTAATATAAAATATAAAAATCCGTACGTAAATGTTGTTGTATAAGTGTAGGAAGTTGTTAATATTTTTTGATTGGTAGTTTTTAAGTTGAACCAATTTTTGAAAATGGTATATAATAAGGTTTGATATAATAAGGTTCGTTTTTTAATTTTATATAGATATTTGCGTTTAATCGAATTAAATTACTTGAGCTTATTTTAGCTTTGACGTTAATATTTTATAATCATTATAAAAATATTTGCCGAGGACTACTTTTTACGAAGTTTAAATATAAACGTATGAACTGACTATTTGATCAAAAATGCATTGTGATTTGTGGGATGATACGTAATTTTAAACAGAGTAATAATCGTTTAGTATTATGCAAAGAAATGACTATCGTTTTTATAAAATACGTTTGAAATCTCCAATAGTTCTAATTGTCAAATTGATATTTCTATATATTCTTGAAGTGCAATTATTTTCTTACTAATAATTCTTATTACCAATATTTTCAACATAACTTCATCTTTTGATCATGGAAAAGCCAACCTCACGAACGTCCTTTTTCTATAAAAATCAAAATTTAACAAATTATTAAAAATATATTAATTTTTTCACTTGCCCTGACGTAGTGAACTTTTAAAAATAATGTCCAAATCCTTTCTCATGAATCATATGTACATTAAACTTTTCGCGCATAACATCTTAACCGTCTTACCAAAAATATCGCAAGATTTTATCACGCGCTCATTTTTTTCATGAATATAACAACGTTTTTCCTTCACTGTACATACAGTTTAAAATTTCATGTTATAAAATTTTACATTGTAAAATTATACAGATTTTTTTCTTTTATTACGTATTCAAGCTTCTATCAATTTTTCTAACGATAAAAAAATGTTAAAAATGAATAATTTTTAACATACTTAAATTTAAATTTGATTTCTGTTGGATACACTTGTTCACAAGTTGATCGTATTGGAACGAAAAAATGTTGCAACTCTTCTACAGTTATCAACTTTTCGTTACAGTATGATAATTCCTTTCTTTTCTCTCTGCCGAAAAAAAGTATTCTTTTTTCAATTTAACTGTCGATATGGCAATTTATTTGCTACAGTAAATGTCCGAAACGACCAAGCCCTTTTAACGTTCCGCTTTCGCGTTGAAAGATCGCCCGACAATTAGACGATTACGACGACTCGTCCCTTTCCAGGGTCGGAGGAAAGAAAAAATTGATTGAATTATATCAGAAAGATATCGACTCGGATGGGACGGTTATTGGATCGTAAGCCCCATTGTTTCGCAGCGCGATGATTGAATTCCGCTTAATTAAGCGCGCGGATTCGATTGCAACGAAATTCCATTAATTTTTCAAGTGTTGAAAATTAGGCTCGAACTGGTCGCTTGCGCGAGGACGCGCGAGACGTTTTAATTACCGGGTCCGCGGTCAAAAGAACGCGAACGTTAACGTTTCGCGTAATCAAAAGTTCAATCAACATTTATTATCGTCCAACCGTTCGTCGAATCCCGTTGGCGCGATGCTCCCGGCTTTTCACGTTTTTATGAAATATTCATGCCAACAATCTATCGCGTATTTTTTCGGTGCGAAATAACTTTTCCTTCTTTTTTTTTTTTTTTATATGTATATATATTTCGTTTAAATGTTTATTTTATTATTAATCCACCGCAAGTTTTTGTTTTGTGACGAGTTTGAATTTCAATCAGTTTTTGGAAAAAAGGGATCGCATAAAATATTATAGTATTTGTTTTGTAAATATAGTAGTAAACACTTTTATTGTTAAACAAAAAGAAAAAAAAATCATGTGAAGATGTGTTTGCGATTCGAAAGAATTTTTTAACTTCTTGACTTAATTTTTGAGATAAAACTAATTTCATTTTAGTAGTTTTACATATTATTTGACGTGAAAACTTCATTGAGTTCAAAAGTATGACGAACGGAGTTTTCACTGAGAAAAATCCTCTCAGTTGGAACTGTCTGGGTAATCAACTAACGACTTTTTGGTTGTGTAAACTACGTTTTCATTCGCATAACTTTTTCTTTATTGCAGTAAGTTAAAATTATAGATTATCAATTAAAAATGTATAATCCTTTGTCCTCGGAGCAACTTAAGACTGATTTCAGCGCATTAAAGTGAAACAATTCCGTTTTACAAATACTAAATCTTAAACATTTTTCAAAATGTATTCACATAAATTACTATATGTCTTTAATTTCATTTCTGAATATAAATTTTAAGAATAATCCAAGCATGTTTCAAAATACACTTCACAAATAATAATTTTATTTTCACAATTTTGTATAAACAAATTCTTTCTTGATTCTGTTTTTTCGTTTTACTCCGATAGACGTTTTCACGCAAAAAATCTGTCACACGCGACGTCGGAGAAATCGAATTTCGGCGGGTCGACCGTCATCGCGCGCAGTCTCGCGGAACGTTCATTTTCCGACAGATAAATAAACAAAGGTCGACGCGCGCGAATTACTTCGGCGCACGAATTAATGATCGCAAAAGCGCACATTTATTAACGATGATAGATCGCGTCGAATTGTTTGCTCGCAGCGGCAAGAACAATGATTGCTAAAGTAGCACAGCTGCGCGGTTTATCTGAAGTGACGCTAAATAGGCGGCGGTTTTACGTGCAGGATAGGGGCAGCCGACGTGCGTAAACAGGGACACATTAATCTGCTAAAAAACTCGAGCGTTCGCACGTTTGTGCCATATTTTTCTGCGTCGAACACCCGCACTAAATAATCAGCTTCTTCTTTGATAACAAAAAAAAAAGGCTGAACTTATTTTGGCATATTCGCAATCCAAAAAAGTGTTTAGAATTTAGAATGAAACATTATTTTTTTATAAACAGCAAAGACCACTTTTGAAATGCCATATTTGCTATATGGATAAGCCGAAGCAGTTTTTAATAGGATTGTCCGTTGATACCCTTTAACAGAACGCTGTTAAATGCCATCCTCGTTGACAAGTATTTACGTCGGGTGTTTCGCGCGGGTGAATCGACGCGACGTTTTCGCGCTCGCGGGTATTTTGTTCTTGGGCAAAATATTCGGGATGAAATGCCTCGACTTTCGGGATTCCACGGCTGAAGAAAGACCACGAAAGTTATGAATTATTCAGTTGGTTGTAATGCGCGTGGCTGAGGGAAATTAAAGATGTCTTGCGAGGGGAAGTTTTTTAGAGCTGCTGTTCAGTGGCGCGAAATTTGAAAAGTCAAAAAAATGAGAGGGTGACTTGGGGGAAGATATCTTAATGGCATCAATCATTGTTTTTTTTTCTTTTCAAATATTTAAAAAGTTATGCATAAAGATAAATTAATAAATTTATCATATGTATTTATAAAACATTAATAATATCACTCTTTTCTTAAGATAACATTAATTTTTTTTACCGAGAATAAAATGACAGTCGGTGAGTCGTGGAAAGCTGACTCGCCGAGTGTTTGGTTTGAAAACGCGCTCACTTTGTTTCGACGCGCGAAAGTTAAAACGAAGCGCGGGCAATTAATCGAATCAGCCGACGCGAGGCGAGCGCGTTAAGGAAAAGCCCCGTGGCGTTGTAAGCGAAATCGTCAAACCGTTACGCCGGGGATATCGGCGCTCTAATTCCCGCCGAGCGGCGCAATCGGTCCGCTTTTTCACTCGCTTGTCGAAAGTTGTAAAGTTTTTGCGATGAATTGTTAATGAAGCCCCGTCGCGGAGCTTTTTACAACCGCAACACGGTGGGACGAAAAAAATTCATTATCGGACGGCGCCCCGTTTTTAACCCCGCGGCAACATCACTCGGCGATAAAAAGATGAAACGGCTGGATTAATTGGCGAAAATTTAAGCGCACCCTGCTTCGTCTTAATGCCCGGCCTCGAGGAAATTGAGCTGACTCGATGATCCGAGTTTTACTGCCGGCTTTGTTTCGTTCACGTGAATTCCTCCTTTTTTTCGACTTTACTTTTTTGATTAGTTATAGAGCCCGGATGGGTAATAAACTTTAGAACATGTCAAATGAACGTCCGCGAAAGATCTGAAATGTTCGTTTTACGTTGATTCGACGTTTTTATACGCGCGTGGTATCAGAAGTAAAGGAAAAGTGTTGGACGTTTGCAACGGGCTCGAATCTTGGTTGATTGGTGCACAAATTTACTACAATGAAACATTTTTTTGTCACAAACGCGAGGAAACTATATCAAACATGGAAATTTATTTTTTCTTGTAAATATAACGAAAATTATGTTTTATAATGTGAAAGAAGTTCCAAACGTCTTTCTATCAACGAATTCGAACTTGGGAAAGTATGTAGAAAGTACAATTTTGTTTTCCATTTTTTTGCATAACTTTTTGTATCAAAACGTTTTCTTATTTTTGTTTTTTTTTTTTTTTTTTTCATTTACTCCTACGATATCTTTTTTTCTATACGAAAACTATTGCGTCAGCGTTAAATTGATATCGTTGAAGACGTCTCGTCGGTATTTTCGTGAAAATGAAAACGAAAAGCACGCTTGTTTTCCTCGAACGATTATTGTAAATCGTCCCATTTCAACCGTAGCAAATGTAACGTTACGAGGCCGAAGGTGACGCTCAAATGTACATTTCTGATAACGCCAAGCTCGAGTTTGTCGCGGAACTTGGAAGGGTTCGTTCGCTTTTATCTGTTCCCACTTCAACCGTGATTGTAATTTCGGTATTAAAAAAACTCAGATCGGAGGGACGGTCGATGTAACTTAAAAACACACCCACCGCGAGAGCGCTGTTTGTACATTTGCGCGTGTTTGTATTTCGAAATGCTGTTTGTGTTGCGTTTCAAAGAGAAATTTCTCGCGACGGGGGCGGGGGGGGGGGGGGGGGAGGGGGCCCAAAATGGAACCAACCGGGGCGGGCCCCGGGGGTTTGTTCAGAAAACTGGGCAGTGGAGTGGGGTGCCTCAGGATTTAAGTGCGGTTGGGTTCGCGGTCTTTTATAAAAATCTCCGGGCCCCGGAGACTCCTCAACACCGCGATCCCCTCTTCCGCTTTGAAAAAAAAAAAACTACAACGCACGAAGCACTACCTACATCTCGTATGCCATCTGACTATGTACAA
>JABFOV010005566.1:0-11862 GCA_022817685.1 Aradophagus sp. ZL-2020
GCCATCGCTAACGTTCGCCCATCATTATCTTATCTTTCTTTTTTTTATATATGGCACGGCCAACACCCAAACTAACACCCCGCATATCGTCGGCAGGTGCAGATGTGTAAAAGAAAAAGGCAAATAAATACAAAAAATATAATAAATTGCCAATGCTTCAAGACTGAAAAATTCTTTAAAAAAATAAACAGGTGCCCTTAGAAAATTTTGTGTACCATGAGAAAAAAAAAAAAAAAAAAAAAAAAAAAAAAACAATTACTACAACTCATTACAAATTTTGAGATGAAAGTGTCATACGTAAATACGTACACTGCTATCTCAAAATTATCCAAAAATGTAGTAAATATTTCCATATACGTCTTACTTAACACAAAAGGTGGTCATCTAAATTACTCCTAATTTTCAGTCTCCATTTCAAGGATACGAATATATATTATTTGCTGATAGGAAACGAATGTTCGCGGGATCGACGAATCACCTTAATCGACCGATAGCCGATTGGCCGGACTTGGGAAAAGGCGCGCGCGACAACGACGACGACGGCGAACGGGCGACGATAAGTGCGAGCCGACGGTTCGCGTGTTGCGACTAAATGCGGCCGTAATATCCCCGAAAATAGCGAAGGCCGCTATCGCGCGTCTTTTCTTTTGCCGACGCGACGGGGGAGGAGGCCCGAGATGCGGCCCGCGATATGCCCTGCGAAAATAGGTCTCCGGTCGTTTGCCAATTTGTTGGTCAGGTGAGCCGCCTCGGCCCGCGAGCGCATTGTCAGCCCGAGTCCGTCGGCGGTCGAACGAGCCGCTTTTTCCACAAATTGGGTATTAATAATGCCGATTAATCGCGAGGCTCGTGTCCAGTCGCGCGGTCAGTTTCATCGTCGACCAATTAAGCCCGAGTTATTCCGGAACGAGTGTTTTCTGTTCGGTCGAATTGTTTTATGAGGCACGAATTCGGTCGAGAATAATGTGATTTCCGCGGTCATATGGTCCGGATAGTGAGAGTGAAATTATGGTCACGAATTGGGAGATTTTGGTAGAGTTGTCGAATTTTCAGTGGTGAGGAGGTCAGATAGTCAGATTTACGATGTTTTGTCGAGATGGTCGATTGAGAACGTAAATACACATTTATTAGATTATTTATTACACAAATTGCGGGAATGATAAAATAAAAGACTAATACCGCCCGAGGAAATAAAAGTAAATTTGTTACGATTTATATGAAAAGTTTACATGTAAGTTAAGTTGCCAACTTTTCGTATAAATTAAAACAAATTTTTTAACTTACGAATTAAATATTCAAACAATGCAAATATTTAATACTGTATTCAGAAATATAATAATTTTTAAAGAAATTTTTTTCTCAATGTAGTAATATTACTGGGAATGGCGGTTTAAAATGCCGAATCAATTTTGATTGACTGGGTCTACAGTCAGTAAAAGGTTGAATCTTTTTAAAAATGTTATTTTAACAAACACCTAATCCTCAATGTTGTAAATTTTGTCATCGGTATTATCGAAGATCTATTGTACGGTATTCGAGTAGTTTATAACATTCCTCTGTCTCGGTGTGGAAAAAGAAAACAAGTGTTTTAATTTACTAATGGATTTCATATTTCATGTTTACAAACGTCGCGAACATTTTTATGTACCAAGTCATTTCACTTTTGTCGTGAGATTATTTATCTCCAAGATCGAATCTATAATTCTACCGTTTAATTTGCAAATTTGTTGAAAGCAAATTGTTTGAAATGTATGGAACATAATATTCCTCGAAAATTGAAATTAAATACAGAGAATGAATATTAACATTTTTATTACACTCGGTTAACTTTTACGTTAAAATAAAAAAATTATAAAATAAATAAAAATATTATTTATAAAACGCGGTACAATTTTTCTATAAATCGTCTTAAGACGACGGCAATAATTTGTAATAATTTAATACCACCGAGTATTTTGTAAATTATACAAGTGCCTATTTATTTCTTTCAGCGAATGGCTACTTAATGACGTCGGTCTGGATTTTCGAAGAAAGAACGTACTTTTGGACGCATTCCACACAGTTACCTGAGCAAGAGGAATGTATATATATATAAATATTTATACATATGTATATATCAGGCTTAATTGAAGGAAACGTAAAGTGAGTTTTTTCCCTCGTGAATAGTGGATAATTAAAAGTGCCAATAAAAAGGCTTAAAAGCAAAGCTCAATATTGAATTGAAATTGCAAATTTATTGACGTAATAATTATTTTATAACATTATAACAGGGACAAAAATTAAAGATTGTTCCGTTTAATGATTTCCTGCTTTCGCACGTGAATGCAAGGTAAAATTTATAATTATACTTATATCGAATATCAGATTTATACCCCGCATTTCCTCGGTATATTCGAAACTTATGAAAGCATATTTTTAGCAATTAAATTTAATAACAAGTTGATCACTTTGCACGAGACATTTATTTGATCAACATACTTTGTAATTATATTCGTCCTAATTTTAGACTACTTAAGTCAAGTTTCTTAACAACTGCTAAAAACACCTTTCCACCGCACTGAAATTCATTTTCATAAATTTAATTCGGAATTTCAAAGAACGCATCAAATCTGAAGTAAAACCTTGCTTGCGTAATTAAACACCGACGGTTTTATAGACGTGACTATAAATATCAAAACTCACCTTAGAATCGAACTTCTGCTCGCAACATGAAACAGAAAAAAATGATGATTTTAAAACAATTGTTTTGATTTGTGGATTTATTCAGAGCGCAAAACTTGGTACAATAATTTACCTGCGTTTGTGGCCTGTCTAGTTTCGTTTTGTCACGTGGCACATATTCGCCGAATTCAAACTCTTGCGGCTTTTCGAGCACTGGTCTCTCGTAATCGGGAATCTCGGGGAGCTCGTAGCTCTTCTCCTTATCGGCCTTTGATTGCTTAGCCTTCTTTGAACCCGCTCTCTCAGTCTTCTCCGTTTTCTAAACAAATCATTACCGAATTATTACTGCATTTGAGACAACCATTCGACAAATTCGTTGCGATTAAGTAGATTTAACACTTTGTTTTACAGAATACATTTCAGAACATTCGCGTCAGTTAATCAATATATATAGTATATGAAAAAATTCGCGCAGAACTTGAAATTGTATGCTAGTGTTTTTCTTTTTGTGTTTGATGTTCTGAAAACTATCATGTAACGTGTAAAAGAAAGTTATCGCTTTTTTGCAAAAATCGATTTTTTTTTATTTCTTTTGCTTGAGAAAATAATCATGTTATGTTGAATTGATATGATCTCGTTTAAATCGAACATTAATGTATGTTTATATTGATCAAAGTTGAACATGATTATTTTCTCAACATTTGAATTAAAATAAGAGTTTTTAATAAAGTTTGTTGCAGTGTTATGTTGAGAGAAAAAGTTGTGTGCTATGATGTGCGTGCGGAAAGAGTGACGTCTGTGATAATTGTGATTTATAAAATTATAACCAATGGAAAGACTTTTATTAATTGTTCATATATATATTACAATTTTAGAGCCACTAATTGGAAGATCGGACCCGATAAAGGATCGGATATAATTTTATAAATTGCATGTGTTATGTGTGAATAGTTATGTAGTGTTAAAACAAGAACATGTACGTTGAAAATACTGTTTGTTGATTGACTGAAAGATCATAATTAATAATATAAGAGACATTATTAGAAAGTACATATATTAGTACAGTTGTTGGAAACAGAGAGAATGGGATGGTTAAAATAACAAATTTATTATTATTATTATTTTTTTTTACTATTTCGAAATTAAATTTGTTTTGTTTTATCATAATTCAATCTGAAAACAATTTCTTTTCTCAAAGAGCAAAGTAAAGTTTTATATTGTATTTAATTTTTTCATTGACTTTTATAAATACATTTTAAATTTTGATATACAAAATATTTATATTTTTTTTTCTAGATTGCTAATTTAACAATCCAATTCTGCGAGTGTAAAAGGAAACGTTTTGATGAATGACACCTTATCGCTGAAGTACTGAGAATAAGGTCCTGAAATAAAAAGTAGTAACTGCTGAAGAAATGCTGTCACCGCATTGTGGTAGTCATAGAACAGATAATAAAGATGAAGAGAGAATAGTCACAATTAATTGATTATTACATAAGACACAAAGTAAAGAAGAGAAGTTGACGATTTTGGCAGAAGATAGAGCCAGAACATTGCAGAGATTCTGATATGCCTCTTTGGGTACCTTGAGTTCAACACCGCCATTCTCAACTTTGGCCGTTTTTTTTTCGGGTTTGGAAACGGGTTTGAGTTGAATTCCTTGGAAACTTTCAACTTTACCTTCTTCCTTGAATTGTTTTGGTGGTTTACGTAGCTTTGGCTTTTCGTCGGATACCGGCTAAATACATTTAAGTGTATCGTTTTTATTACACAGGTTTATTCATCGCATATTAATGACGATGACAATATTGATTGTTGAGTTCATGTTGCTCAGAAAATATGAACAAACATACACAAAAAAGAAAAAATGAAAAAAACTCACCTTCAGCTCCACTTTCTCAGCTTCCTTTTTCTCTTCTTCTTTCTGTAACAAATATACATTTGATTTAAAATTTATAATATTTTATAAGAAAAATGATGCATTGCAATGGAAAATTTTTTAATCAAAATTAATCTAATAGCACTCTGCTAAAAAAATACAGGATATTCCTATAATACTTTAACAACTTTTTATATTTTGTTCTGAGTTAAGTAAAGTTAATTTTGCCTTTTTTATCAATTCTATTCAAAAATTAGGATTCGTTGTTGTAATAATTTACCTTTGTAACTTTGAGACTAGGCCTTCTGATCTCTTCATCCTTCTGCAAAATAAAAAGTCTTTTGTTACAAAACCAGTAGATGTAGACACATGTAAACGATTAATAACGAAAGATGGATGAGAAATTAATGTATGGTCCAGAATCCAGCTGCAGATATTTTTGCTATTAGAAATAAATTATGTAATTTTAAAGAGCTGAGCTAATAAGTCGGGTTAAATTGGCTGGTACGAGCTATTAAGGCTGTAAAGATAGATAGAATCCACCTGTTTTAAATAGGAAAAAGAAAGATATATAGAATACGCATTTGATTACATGTTAACAGAATTATTAATGTGATACAAGTGCAAATGATGAGCTAAGTTACTGATTTTTCTAGTGACTGAATGCTGAAAATTTGTCAGTTCTATTTTATAAATTGGGAATATTTATTAAGATAAATGACGATGGAGTGACGATATATGTAAATTGTTATGCATTTGCTTTTATATAGGCGATTTTTGTATTCGCATAGTGGTTGCTTTTGAGGCATGCCATATGATTGTTATAGTGTAAGAAAGATGCGGAATGAATGTAATGTACAATTGTTTTATTTGTTTTGTGTACCTTTGGTTCTTGGGGTTTGCCTAATGTCGATTTAGGCTTTACCTCATCCTTCTGCAAAATGAATATTCATTTTTATTTATCTTGTATAGTGATTGGTTTTTGTAAATTTCAGAAACTAGTCATATTCAATTGTACCTTTGGTTCTTCAGGTTTTCCTAATGTAGATTTAGGTTTAATCTCATCTTTCTGTAAAATGTATTAATTATTTCTATTATTTGTCTATTCTTATCTTTTGTAACTTTGTTTTCTTCAAAACCGTTTCTTTTATTATGTACCTTTGGTTCTTCGGGTTTGCCTAATGTAGATTTAGGTTTAACCTCATCCTTCTAAAAAAACGAATCGTTTCTTTTTATTTTTCTTTTATCATAATTAAAACATTTCTGAATTGAAAAAAGTGCATTTTTCATTTTACCTTTGGTTCTTCGGGTTTACCTAACGCAGACTTAGGTTTAACCTCATCTTTCTGTAAAACCGATTATTTGTTTTTACTTGTCTTTTTGAAATCATTTTTCATTTTTTTTCTCAGATTAATTTATTTTAATAGAACATATACCTTTGGTTCCTCAGGTTTGCCTAATGTAGATTTAGGTTTAACCTCGTCCTTCTGGAAAACGATTTTTTTTTTCAATTATATTTTGTTTTTATTTTATTTATCTTTTAATATTCAATTTTTAATTCCAAAAATATATGCATTTTTGTTTGTACCTTTGGTTCTTCGGGTTTACCTAATGTGGATTTAGGCTTAATCTCATCTTTCTGAAAAAGTGTTTTCATTTTATTGTTGACATTCTATATCATTTTATCATTAACACTTTTTAAAAATTATCAAATTTTGTAATTATCATTTTCGACTTTAAATAGTACCTTTGGTTCTTCAGGCTTTTCAGTTTTAGCTTTAGGAACTTCATCCTTCTGTAAAAGTTATTGAATGTTGAGTAAAAGTGTGTAACATAATATACTGTATTTTATTATTATTAAATGCCATAGTGCAGCCGCATATTTTATTTTTCAGCATTTAGTTAATATGCATTTTTACTGACTGATTGATGTGAGAATTGTTTTTTTGGGGTCAAAGATTTTGGATTTGTGTAAACTTGAAATAACGTTAATTAAAAGACTTGAAAAAGCAATGAAATTGAAAAAAAAAATGTTATTTATTTCAAGTTTGATTGTATATTATAATTTGTTTTTGTACCTTCAATTCATCTTTTTTAGTTATTGCGGGTTTGGGCCTAGCAGTTTCATCTTTCTGTAAAAATTATAGTCTTGAAAATAGTATAATTTTCAATTCCATATTTTTATTCACAAAAAGAAAAAAGAAATAGAAAAAATTATTAAGTAATGCCGGCATTACATAACATTTTTTCATGTATTTTTAAAGAAAACTTCATAAAAAAGATCTGTGAATTAAATTTGTTTTTAAATTTAAAATTAAAAACAATTTTATTTTTCATTCAATTTAAGTAAAATGAAGTACGTAAACTCATATTTGACTTCTTTCAGACATATCTACTGACTTGCTTGTATTGGTTGTATTTTGCATTCCAAATTTTAAATTTCATAAAAGTGTACTTTAAATTAAAAAATTATGTTCTTTTACACTATTTTTGAAAAATGTACATATGTAATTAAATATACATGTATGTGTAAGTACCTGTTCTTCGGATTTATCTCGTGTAATTTTCGGTTTTGTTAATTCAGGTTTCTGTGAAATGTAAAATACAATGTGAGTGTAAATGAAAATTTTGAATTATGTGATTCTGAAATGTGTGAATAATGTATACCTCATCTTCTATTTTGCTTATCGCAGTTTTCGGTTTAGTTTGTGTAGATTTCTGTAAAGTGTAATTGTTTGACATAAGTATAATTTATTAGAGTCAGTAAAACAAAATTTACGCGCTGCATCTGATATTCCTATAACGAATCGCATGACAGTTATGCGACAACATTATAGGAATTATACCCCAATAAAACATAATGAATATTATATGTATATTAAATGGTCATTTAATATCTCTCATACATACAATATACTATATTGAAAATATAATAAATATGATGCTTCATTAGAGCAGGCGCTGGGTAAAGATTAATAAAATGGCCAGTAATCTAAAAAATTAATTAAATTACTGGCCACCTGATTAATTGATTAATTAATGTATACCTTCTCTTCTGTTTTGTCTTTCTCAGTTTTTGGTTTTGTTTTGAGAGGTTTCTGTAATAAGATATCAAAATGTAGTGTATGTGTGGATGCAGTTGTGAAAATATTGTATATTGTAAATGTATCAGCAATCAAGTGTACCTTTTCTTTTTCAGATTTATCTGCTGTGATTTTGGATTGAGTTGTTTCATGTTTATCTGATGTGATTTTGGGTTTTGTTGGTTGAGGTTCCTGTAAGACGTTGAATTATGTATGTAAAAATTATATCATTTCCAGATATATAGTTTGTTTGTAATTGTGCTACTTTGTACCTTTTCTGGAAGTGTATCTTGTATACGTTTTGGTGTTACTGGCTCTGGTACCTATAATGCAAAGTATGTGAGTGTTGATCAGATTTAAAATATTTAACAAAAAAGTAATGTGTGTTGTAATTGAAAATGTATTTCATTAAATCAACAAAATAATGTCAATGTATTACGTAGTGGGTTGTGTAATACCTTTTCTTCGCGTTTCTCTATTGAGGATTTCGGTTTTAACTTCTGTAAAGTGTAAAATATAAAGTTTTTAAATTGTCTGTAAGAATATTCTCAGAGGAAATTCAAACTGGGAAAAGTACATATTAAAACTTTTGCAATGTAGTAAAATTATAATATTGCAATAAGTAATATTTTAATATACTGACGTGATATAATTTTAGTTGTAATACTACTTTTCACAGTGTAATATTTGTATGTGTGTACCTTTTCTTCCGTTTTTTCGTCTACTGTTTGTGGTTGTGATTTAGCCTGTAAAATGTAGTTTATTATTGCCTCAAATTTAATTAATCAGCTTATAGAATATAAAATGAGTGTATAGTAACTTCTTTTTTAAAAAAAAAATAAAATTTTTGTATGCATGGAAAATGAGTGCAAGACTTTTTACCTCGTGAAATATGTTTTACTGGTTTTACAAGCGGAATATTTTATTCTACAAAAAGAGAATAAATATAAATTTATTCTTTACCTCTTCAGTTTCAGAAATCGCAGAAGACGTTCTTCTAGGCATCGCCTTTGAATCCTGATTTCACATAAATTTTGTTGTAAATATATTCTTCAATTTCAAATATTCTATTAGTCGTATAACTTTTAAATATTTAAATTAAAACAAATATATGAATGAAAAATATGAATCATTACTTCAATTTATAATCAAGTGGTAATTGACATTCATATCCAATTAATAAAAGATATTGATGTAATCAAATTAAACATTTTCATATTGTACGATACATAATTTTTCGTTTTGTAATACTTATATCTTCTTTAATTCTTTTTTTTAAATAAATGTGTACCAGTAAAACATGATTCACCTCGTCAGTAGTGGATTTGACCGATGATCGTCGGCTGTGTGGTTTGTGTTTGTCCTACAATAAAGTGTAAAGTGTAAGAGTTGTATTATAAATGTAAAACAATACATTTGGACTTGAAATATATTTTCAGTAAATAAAACAAAATTTTTTTCCATGCATTAGAATTTTAAATTTACATGCATGATAATAACATGAATTTAAAATAAACTTTGTCTTAATTTTACTTAATATAAAATAACAAATGAACCTTTTCATCCGTGTAAGTTAATTTACAACTCTTGGAGTTATCATCCAATTCGTTAATGTTTTTGTGCACCGTAGGTGTTTTAAGCTATAATGTATAAAACAAGTTAATTTAGAAAACTGTGGAGATCAATATTTTTTTATGTATAAAGTCATCAATTGCAGTAACAAAAAGTATATACCTCCACTATATGAGTGTCATCAATGGTGATTGGTTTTGTGACAACAGTGTGCTGTAAATGTGTGTAAATTAAGTGTTCAGTAATACAGCAAAAAAATTCGATATTATAATATAATTATATTGTAAAAATGTAACATTTTTACAATTTCATTGATAAAGGTTACTCGAAAAAGTGTCAATTAATCAATTACAACTTGTTTAAGTAATCTTTATCCAATCAAATTGCAGAAAATTTACTTTTTTTCGTGTAGCTTTATTTTAATATCGAATTTTGTGTAGCGTATTATATTTTGTAAAGCAATTAAAATACTTGTAATGTAATGTAAAATAGAAGTAATAGTAATGTACCCTCTAAACTCATTATTAACAGTGTTATTCATATTTGCCTAAAATTTGATCAAAATTTGGAGAAGCGGACAAAGTTTGATCAAATGTTGATTGAAATGTAACCATGTGTTTAGAGGATATAACATGCGTTTTACACATGCAATCGTTTCATGCGTAAAAATGTATATATGAATGTTTTGTGTACCTTGAGAATTTTGTGTTTGTCAAACGAAATTTTTCGCGAAGGTTTGTCCTAAAAAATTGTTATTATGTAAAATTGTTCCATTCGTAAAGTGATAAAAACATTTATATCACGTTTGAATAGTATATGTGTAATGCACGGTAGTGCACATACAGTATATGTATTAATACACGGAAAAAAAATTGCTGCATGAAAAACGTATTATATTAAATTTACTTTTTTACTTTCGTTAGCAATTTTTTAATTTATATACAATTTATTCATGCTTCATTTTTCCCGTGATTATTTGCATATTAAAATGTACCTCAATATCATTTAATATATCGTGTGAAGATCTACGCTTTGTAGTAGTCGTTGCTGGTTTATCCTAAAAATATTATTCAAGTGTCAAAAATGCAAAAATATTAAAAATATTTCCGAATAGAAATTTAAACACGAATTATAGTTTACATTAAAGAGAAATGTAAACGATAACGTAATTTTTACATTTCTATTTGGGTTGTTCAAAAATAAAAAATCATCTCAAAATCATCTCAAAATTTTTCTCGAAGTTTGAAGTGTTGTATGTGTGCATTGAGACAAATATTTTGTTGAATCAACCGAATTTTGATTGAATTTATCAAATGGACTTAACTAATCACTAAATTCAATCAAATGATCTGGTTAAATCAACCAAATTTGTTTGCTCCTTTTGTGTTTCGATCTTTCACGCGTGTATTTTTGCAATTTTAGTTCTATTATTTTGAAGAAGTGTGTATGTTTCTGAATAAAATGTATTTAATGTGTATTTAATGTTTGTGTGTACCTGAATTTCTGGTGTCTTATAAAATGAAGTTTTTCGTGTCAGTGTGTTTTGTTCCTGCAAAACGTATTATCTTTGTAAATGTGAATTTAATAAGTGTTGAAATGTATGTGTTTTGTGAATAACTGTGATATGACTTGTGTTTTATAATGAATTTTAATGTACTAATAATGTTTCTGTAAAATTGTGTTACCCTCAAAAAACGTGGGAAATAGTTTATGCTTTGGAAATAAAATATGTTGTAGATCAATTTTAAAACTACTTCAAGAATATTATCAGAATACAATTCAACAATATTTTTGAGTAAAAACATTTTTAACAATCTTCATATAATATTTTTTGAGGGTAACGTTAATGTATTCTGTGTGTACCTTTGTATCTTGTGGCTGTTTCGTGTAGGAAGTTCTTCGTGATGATGTACTTTTTTCTTCAACGTCTGTAGATATGTCATAAGAAGTTCTACGAGAAGACATTGGCGTCTCATCCTGATATGGCCCATATTTGAATTGAAACGCACGAAGAAATAAAATTAATTCAGTGATCATAAGAAATGTTTTTATGATACATGTAACATGTTATATTTGTATGTGTACCTCTTGTTTAAGTGTGCTATGTGAAGTTTTGCGCGATGAAACTGGTGTAACTTCCTGAAAGATTTATTGTAAATGTATAATTTTTACATTAATTGATGTTTTTTTTTTTTTTTTTTTTTTTTTAATTAATAGAATGAATCAACAAAAAAATAAAATGTAATGTACCTCTAAAGCTATGGAACTCTGAGACGTTCTTCGTGAAGATAAAGGAGTTTCCTCCTAAAAATATATTCAAAAATGAAATCAAATGATAAATTAGCTATAGATGAAATTTGTATTAAAAAATAAATTATTTATATAACAAAAAATTATGTTTTAATCCACTGGTGTCAAAAATTCTTTATATTCCAAAAATCTAAATTTCAAGTAAAAATTTAAATACTACTTCAAAAATCAAAAATCAAAAATATTATGTACCTTCAAATCATCTAAAGTATCATACGAAGATCTACGCGAAGATATTGGTGTTTTGTCCTACAAAAATCGTATGTGAATAAAAAATAAGTGATTGTGTGAACTTTTTGCAAATTTAAATATATATGCTTGTGGTGTCTGTACCTCTGTATATGTAACAGTGTCACG
>JABFOV010005567.1:0-11862 GCA_022817685.1 Aradophagus sp. ZL-2020
AACAATTATACAAGAATAATTACATATATTCAAAGTGTTTTTTCTATAATTTTACGTTACAGCTGGGAAATCCACGTTATGGAGGGGGAAGAAAAATCCGTACAGTTAGAAACACTGCGTTGGGAGTCGTTTTTATCTTCAAATTGCTCTTTCATTTGCTGATATTATTTTTAAATTTAATCATTCCTCAATTACTTTTTACGACAAAGTTTTGTGGTTTATTCAAATAAGGCAATAATTGTTGATACTTCTGATGGTCATTCTGCCGTTGATTAGGTAAAAAGTAAAGGTTATATAAAACAGTTGATTAACGTTAAATTGAAGTTAGCCGAAGGTTATCTAATAATATTGTTTAACAAACATTACTGACATTATTTTGTTTACTACGTTGGCTAATAAAGGTGCCTGCGCTTTTGTAGTATATGAGCAGTATGTAATCGTTTGCCGATGACGATTGAACACTGACACTTCTGTCGAAGCTGACCAAAGTCGGAAATTTCTATGTAATTTCAACGTTGTTCGAAATACCTTTACCGTTAATCATGTTTTCATGCATAAACGTTCCATTGACAGTATATTTGCATAGTCGTACTGATGTTGGATCAACAACGGCAAACGATTGTCGATTATTGACGATAAAATTGTTGTTACGTTTTATGACATTAACATTGCTGACGTTAGAAAAAGGGGTTGAACTAACGACGTTAATGTTTACGCTATTTTTCACTGGCAAAATTATTGGATTTTCATAATACGTTGTTTGAAATAATTTTCCTATAGTTATAAATTGTCCATTTCTCTTGATGTACCAACATATCCAACTATACTTTTTGTATACCATAATTTTAGTTGAAGTGATCGTAATATATTTTATACCAGCCGATGCTCCAGCTTAAAATTAAAGGTAAACAATAATTGTGGTTAAGGTAGCAACCTCACGAATTGCAACTTTTTTTTTGTAAATAAAACATCAGAACGTCTTTTATTTTACTTAAAAAATTTTTAACCGCTTTTAAAAATGAGATATTTTAAATATTAAATATCACAGCATTTTTAACGCGAATATGTTGTTCAATCAAATCAAAATTATTATAAAAATTAAAATTATAAATGAGTTAATAGACAAGGTATGAATATATTTTTGAAAACTTTATTTATGTACTACAATCAGAAATCGTAAATTTCAAAACGATTTTGAAGTCACATCTGACGCAGTTGCCAACGAAGAGAAATTGCAACAGTTTCATTCGCGTAAATTTTCTTTTCAACGGCCGTTCGTCATCGTGATATTGCGGTAAAGTTTAGAGATGCCCGCATTTGTACATAGTGACTCAACGGCGTACACAGATTTAATAGATTTGGAGAATTGACTTAGCAAATAAGGGTACGCGTAGGCACTAAATTATCTAATATTAACTAATTATGATCTGGTCCACAAAGACAACAGTACCGACAATCATTTACACAAATTTCATTCATCGACTCCTCAACGATAAAATTAAATAATAAAAACATTTATCGGCAAAGAACACCTTGTTTCCTGTACGCAGAAAAATATTTGATTCAATTAAATAGTGTCATTGTTATTGAAACCATTAGGCCAATTTGAACATACCTTTTAATTTTGTGAACTTAATTGGACTTTATCAATATTATGAAATAAAAATAAATAATGAAAAATAAACTTGATACAATCTGATATAATCACGGTAAATATAACATATTTTGACAATCGATTTAAAATATTAATCCGTGTAGTAAATTTAATTCAATAAATATACCGCTGTCAATTTCACTTTTATTCATCAGCAAAATGAAATAGATTTTATGACATTTGTGTATGACAAATTGAATATATGTTTCCTAAATTGGCTCTTTCACAATTAATCGATTCGTTGCAAGCAAACGTTGCAGGAAACGTTGGTCTAGGAATATTAACTCGTAAGGGATAATTATCATAACCATAACTATTAAATTCAATACATTCATAAGTGAATCGTAAATATACTAATATTCAGGTAAATTCTACATGAATGGTAGGAAACCCTTCCGGAATATTGACAGCCGTTGATTTGGTACAAAAACGCTCTCACGTCTTGGTCCTTTTGATAGTTGAGAGAAACTAATGTAGTGAATAAATGAATCAATCAAATATTACTGTTGATTGTCAGGTATTGAGGGGAAAGGGACATTAAATTCACAATTACGCAGAAACTGCTAGACCACATCGGCCGCTTTCCGGGCGCCTCGTTTCGTCATTTCATCGGCATATGAGTAATTTGTCGAGAGGATGTTTGTTAATTCTGACAAAACCATTTTCAATACAAACAGATACAGGTTGCACGTGAGTGTGATTGTGACTACTGAAATATTTAAGCTCCGACGGACGATCATACCGACTCGGCGCAGGTACGGGAAATGACGTTTCATTAATTAATCAGCCGACAAAAAATTAATTACCCGGAAATCACGTGATTTGGCGCGTACCTACTTGAAACATCGGCACAGTTGTTCGGTCAAAAATGATAATAAAACAATTGATTCCTAACTGTCGAATTTTATTGAATTTACTCTGACAATCTACTGTTTAAGCAAAACAGCAAAAGGAAAATTCGGATTTATCGCGATTTACTAAGCCCGATATCATCCGAGCGATTTATTTCATTTAGGTTGGTATCTATTTGCGCGAGGAAGACTTGTTTTTTGTGTGCAGCTTTAACGATCTCGCATCAAAAGGCGTGATTTAATTACATTTTTCCACTCGTCAAAGCTCGGTGCCAAAGGCTTGAAAAATTAAGTCGTTAACTCGAGCGCTTGACCTCATAACGAAGGAACAAGATGTCGCGCTGCGAAGCATCATTATTTGTCGAGTGAAAACTTCAAATTAAGGCGAATACGATTTCAGCGCGCGGTCTATGACGTGAATTCAAATGACAAAATCGACGTAAAAATCGGCTTGCTTTATACCCGCTCAATCTTGGAAACAATTTGCCTGCGTTGTATATCGTAATATCGGCAGTCGAATTAAAAAGTTGCGAATTGAAATTGAACGACCTGCTTCCGATTCTATTTCAATGATACCATTTTCACTAAGCCGATCCACCATTTGCATATAAATCGCGTGTGCTTACCAAAGTGGCTTATCCCGCGAGGGCGGTATTTTTCAGGAGGTTTTCGGTAGAAAATTATTATGTGCCAAAAGCAAAGCAGTCGCTTCGGCTGCAAAAACAAATCGCGTACGTTGCCAAAACAAATATTAACTCTCGGGCCGCGCGAATTTGATGCAACGTAATTTGTCGTTTATAATGTCGCCAGAGGTCCTTGCACCGACTGTGGTGAATTACGATTATGGCTTCTTGCGAGGAGTAGGTTTTGCCGATATTCAGCAACTTCAAGAGAAATTTTGGTTCTTCGTTGCAAAGTAAACTTTTTAATTTTTGATATAAAATAACAAGCTTAACAATTAGTCGGATTTATATTTTCATCTATATAAATTGTCAAAAAATCTTTAAGCTTAATTATTCATGAAATCTTCATTACACAGAAGAATTCTGTTTAAATAATAATAAAAATTACTTAATGTATTTGCACAAACGTAGGAGATTTTTTCAACTGATATATGACCATACAGTTTACTTACGCAATCACGTTATATAACTTTATATGGTAAATACCTTTGTTGGGGATAATAAATATGTAAATCACGTTCGCTGATAATACTTTTATCATGTATTATAACCGCGAGCATAAATGTATCATGACCGTTTAGTGTATTAAAACGGCGGTTATTTGTGTATCAAAACAGTTTAGTCAATTATTGAGATCAAATTGTGTTCCATATTCAGTCATACTACCGTTCAATATAAAACACTATAGACCGAAGTTTATTTTTACTTGCATAAATAAAAAAAAAGGAACACTTTTGCAATAATTATATTATTTCTAAACAAATTTTTCAACTGTTGTGTACAATAAAAAAAAAAAAAACAATAATTTTTCTAGTAAAATTAGAACACGCTTTCTTAAAATAAAAAAAGAGAAACTTTTTTCTTGAAATAAAAAAATAGAAACGCGGAAATTTTTACACTTTTACCGCACTTTTTTAAATAAATAGTATATTACTTAACGAAGAAAAGTATGAAAGGGAATATTTATATATTTATATTATATATTTATATTTATTTGTTGTGCGATCAAGAAAAACGTAATGCAACCACTCTGCAAAAAATGAAGTTAAATTCTAAATATGTTTTCCTGCTGTTGGAAAATAAATCCCAAAATAAACTATAATGTTTTTGGTCATTCAGAAAACGCTTTATTAATACCATAATGTTTGCCTTTTCGATACAACTTAATAAGTCATTTCAACACGTAGGTAATTGTTAGATAATTATCAAATGCGCGGTATTGATATGTAACCTGATTATATACGGAAATAATATTACATTTTTCTTCTTAATTTAACGATTTCTTTTTCACACCGACCATAGTAAATATTTTTATTTAAAAAATATACTTATTCGCAGCATATATTTACGCAAGTTAACTCGTTAAACAAGAAAAATTAAAAAAAGACATTTTCGTGATTTTTCGCACATAAAAAACGTACATTTTTGAACCACACATGTATAACTGAACTTTCGTACATTAATTTAATCCTAACAAAATATAAACGTTTGTACTATAGGCAAACATTTTACAAAGTCTTGTTTTTGGAAAATTTGTACAAAACGGTTAAGCATCCCTAAGTTAAAGTTTAAGGAACCTCTCGCGGTAATACTATTCAAATGTGTATGTTCCGTTATAACTGTGTCACAAATGTGTATGTTCCGTTACACAACATTTACACCAAAGCATTACGAATCTCAACGCCGGTAACATATAAATAAAGCGGGGAAAAAAAAAAGACAAATTAATTAATTGAAAAACGGATACAAGCTTCAACACGCAGTCATTCGCACATAATAATGTACATGGGTCGACGTTTCATCGGTCCTTGGAAAAGGAGGTCAGATTGTCTTTATCCACAAACCCATCGTCATTTTCAATGACCTCGATGGCAGCCGGTCGAGGGAACCAGCCGCGGACGCGCCTCGACCGATCGTCTCCTGCGCCATTGTTTTCCTTCTGCCCGAAGAGCCACCATCTATCATGATTAGTTTCAAGATTACTTTACGTTACCGTTGATTGTTTTATTATTAGGATATAACGACAGTCGTTAAATTACGATTGCAATTACGTCCGATCAACCGTGAGGGACTTGCTGAGAAAAGTGTATAAAAATTGCTGCACGTACTCTTTTAAAATCAGGGAAAATTGAAACATATAATCGAAAAGGTGAGAATGTTAGACACCAATGTTTCAATCAAAAATCAAAATCAGAACTTGAATTTATATCAGCGCGTTATAAAATGAAATAATTAATTTTTTCGTCAAAGTGTTTTTTTCGTTAGAAGTATATTGTTTTTAATTGACAATTGATAGAAATTGGAATTCGTTTCAAATAAACGTTGCAAACTTCTTGCGCATGTGTTTTCAGTAATTTCGGTTACGTTATTTTTAAGATAATTGAACGATTATGTAATAGCGTAAAAAATAATTAAGTAGCATACTTGCGGAATCGAGTGACCGAAACAATATTGCCCACTTCGAGTTTGATGCGCGGTTCATCAGTGAACGGGGGCGAACAAAACACGCGGAATCCGTAGGATATCGGGAACCAAGACCCAGTCACTTTGGATATTATTCGGTAAAGATGAGTCCGTTTGCGCTTTTCTAACTTCTGGGCTAGCTGTTCCCTCTGTAAAGCAAATTTGACGTTTCTGTTAATATCATTGAATAATTTTCATCTTCGAAGGAACGTTGTGAAGATGCTATCGAAAAATATTAAGAATATTTTAAATAGCAATTGATTATTTTCAATTATGTCTTTGTTCAGGACCAAAAAGATAAACTTATAGTAATTTGAAACTATTCTTTACTATTCATCAATAATGAAGTATGTTCGTATTTAATTTTACTTTTAATTCAGTAAGTAATGCTCTGATTCAAAACAAATATATATTTCAAAGAAACAAAAATCAAAAATTGAAATATTACAATTAAATTGTATTAATTTCCAATGCTTTACGATAATCTTTTTATAAAGAGTATTAAATCGTTATACTATGATATAAAACAGTATAAAAGCATAATTACTCTCAAGTATACATTTAAACAAAGACACGTTTAGCACAATTGTATCGTTTGCCAACTGAAACTGAACTTTACCCTTGCTCAAGTTTCTGACAATAAGCGCGTAAAATTATTTACATGTGGTTTTCGTTAACAAAAATAGCCTATACAAAGTCAAATTACGTTCACAGAACTGTGAATGAAGGCTATTGCAATTGGCAAACAAACTTACAAGATATAACAGTTGCGTAGCAGTAACTCCCGCAAACTTCTATGAATCATGATATTGAGATGGTCGTAACTAAAACGACGCGTAAAGAACTGTCTGAAATTGTTTTGCGAAGAATTAAAGCCAGTTACATAAAGTTCTTGAGATCCTTTTTCTCGAGCGTATATAAAATTTATTCTCCTTGAATATTAATGAAGCATTGCATAAACTAATGCACACAAAATAATTAACTTTTTTTTTTAAAAAAAAAGTGAATAAAGTAAAAATAATTCGAAAACAACTTCGAAACAGTTCGACAATAAGTTTATGGTTAAATAATGTCTCACCGTTAAAGTGTATTGATCACAGCCCTCGATTACTGGCCACGTAATGCCATCTCCTGGCGGTGTGCAATGCCACGAGAGAACTTGTTTAATATTAAATAGAACGCCATGAGAATATGGATGGACGAATTTCTCGTTCGCTGGTCTTTCACGGCACTGGGCTTTCCTCAAAATCCATTCCTCGATTTCCGTTCGATTTTTTATTACCGCCATCGTCTGTTTCATAAAACATAATAAATGATTGTACCGGTTAGCCATGGCTGTCAATCGGCAAAACAATTACGATTTTTTACAGTAAATTTCAACTTAAGATATTAATTTATCTCGTACTTAGAAAAAGGAAGTAGGTACGAATCGTAACCATTTTTATCACAATAAATACTTGCGATAAAACAAAATTATCATATTGTGTATAGCAATTAGATAATTTTATTAAAGAAGGATGTATCTAATAGCAATTAATCAATCATCAATCAATCAATATCAAATCAAGTACACTCGATAACGAAAATTACCGACTTTTGATATTCCTTTTCCTTGGTACGAAAATCGTAATAGTTATTATAGTTATATTACACCTTACTGTTGAATATGTCGTTATTGAATAGAAATTGTTTAAAGCAGATTGAACTATTTATAATGAAAGTTAAAAGTTTTCACGAATAATAACATTTATAAAACGTTGTAAGCTTTTAACTCGATATTCGACGAATTTACTTTTGCGATGACAAAAAGTTTGCAATTTCGCGCTTGTTAAACATTAACGGAATTTCGAGCCAAGTTTGAGAGCATAATTAAAATTCATTAACGGCATTATAGCGGCATAATATTAGTCGAGCTTGACGATCAGGTGATAATTACTTGAAAGTAAAGTAACATGCCGACAGCCAGAATGACGCCGATGGATAATCCAATGGCGAAGACTGCGAGTACTAGCGTGAAGAGGGAGGGCATGGGAAAATACGGCAATTGCCGCGACAAAACGCACATCAACCAAGATGTGAGATTGATCGTCGCAAGGCTGCAACCGGCGACGGCGCTGGCAAGAAAGCCGACGAAGTAGCCGTGATTGTAATGACCAACGCAATTATTGATCCAAGGACAATGGTGGTCCATTTTGAGCACGCAGCGAGAACCTGATTTATAATTTATAAAGTATAAAGATGCGATGTTGATTAGACACGATAATAATAAGGCATCGAGCATGTAATAAACAAAGATGAGAACACTGTAAAATCAAGTGTCTCATTCTGAGACATTTTTGGTGATTGAGACACTTTTGGTGCCTTAAACGTAAAAATGTCAGACACTCGGATTTGTAGTGAAGAGTAGCTTTCTCTTTCCTTTTTTATTTTCTACATTGAAAGACCGGTATCGCAAAAATATAATCATAGTACATTGCAAGTCTTACAATCTCTCGTGGAAAAAAAAACTGTCAGTTGGTCTAACAAAGGCCTGACGTCCGCTAGACGTATGCCATATCATTTCCAAACTTGTAGAGTCTGGCAGGGGTATGGCATGCGGCCATACGCGCATGATCCAGATTTTTGTCAGATCAGCTGGCAATAATTCATGCACTATTAATACTATAAATTGCATACTTTATTGTGGTATTATATTTTCTGAAATTTAATTGATATTTTATACAAGTTTTTTTTCTTTAACAAATAATTTGTACTAATTTGATCTTTCATTGTACATATCGTCTATTGTTACGTAGATTATATGTAAATCATATATTATTCATAAACATTTCTTTTTTTATAACTGTTATCCAAGACGACTGCTTGGTTTAATAATAATATTCATATACATTGTTATTTTTTTCTTGTTATCGTGAAAATTCATATTTTTGTTTGTTTGTTTTTTTTTCTCTCTATCTCACGATTTATTCTTGTTGAAATAGAGCTTTTGTTCAATTAAATTTTTCTGCAAAATTTTGTTAATCTAAAAAATTGTCATTTATAATTGAAATTTTGTAAAAATTACTATATCTTGCAAGCAAATACGCGACTCACATTTCCTGCAGTGATGAGATCTAGGAGCTTTATACCCTTGACATGTTGAGCAATATTGTAGGAACTGGCAGTCTGAAATTTTTTCCTGTAACCAGTTGAAATTGAACAGACAAGAGCTTTTAATATTTCCTCATTCAATTTGTTATTAATAGTACATTACTGCCTCGGGCGCAGTTGTTTACGCGTACAATAAATAAATTGAAGTATTTTAATGCGAAAGAAAATTACTAGCAACAATTTTCAAAAATCTAACAATATCGCTAGAGATATTTTGAAGTGAATTATTTGTCATATAACTTATAAAAATATAGATTAAAAAAAAATATATATATATATATAAATATGTATTTACCGGTTCCCACTTTAGTGGCAAATAACCAGGTCCTTCAAAAATGGCGTTCATAAAATGATATAGCGTCGATAAGCTAAGTGTTAAAAATAGTACAAAATTGGCTGTCGCTAATGCACTTTGATGCGGTGGCCACCATTGTCTACTACAATGTATTGTCATAAAGGTAATAATTTTTATGATACCTGTAAAATAAAAAGCTAAATTACACGATGTTTCGCAAGTAAACAGTAGTGTAAAGTAATGGAAAATGAACGACACGCAGAAAAAGGCTTAATTCATTTTTATCGCAGTTTTCAATAACCAAGACACGTAATGTTAAATTCATTTTTATTAATGAAGAAAGGTGTTCAAAATTAGCGGAGTGTTGGATAATGCGCCTGATTCTTTGATCAATATTTAACAAATTTATTGAATAAAACCCATAATTTTGTATGTCCCATCTATCGAAAACTTCAGTAATATATACAAATCTTTTTTTCGTTTTTTATGTAATAAAAATAATAGTTTTGTAACGTAGTTTTCAAATGAAAAACACGCTTCAATTAATATCTTACAAAAATTTTATGTGGAATTTTCATACGCAATTCCTTATAAAATATAAAACTCGTCAGCTGGTCTGGCATTACCAGCCAGCAATTACTTTTCTGTACAAAAAATATTACAAATTAATTATTTTTTTAACTATGAAAACTTTCCATCATTTTTGTTTATAGAAAAACAGTAAATAAATAATTCTGCAACATTGCAAAATATACAAGAATCATAGAATAACAACAGAAATAGCTAAACAAACAACTAAAAAATTTACCTAAAGCGGTCAATGGTCCCCAGTGAAAAAGGCGTCGAAATTGAATTCTTATTCCCATTTTTTAGTAATCATTTATACTTTATACTATTGTTGGCAGGTATTAATATCATGACGATCTTTATAATGGTACATCAGAAGCTGATAGATTTGGAATTGACATTTCCTAAAATAAATAGTTTCATTTAGATTATGTTTTAATAAACGTAAATACATAGTTTACTACTAATTAATTTTTTAATTTTTTCACAAAAGAGATTTTTTGAAAACTATTAAAATTAGCATTTAAATTTTTTAAAAACCTTACATTAACAGAAAAATATTAAATATATGTGACATTAACGTGTTCCTAATTTTATCTCTCTGATTCTTCTTTCAATATCATTTAGTTGTGAAATGAAACAAAGTAAATGTTTATTATTATTAAACCTTATTGAAAGCATTATCATCATTATATATGAAATATATGTTACTGCTTTTACAATCAGTTTACATTTTACATGATCTTACGTTTAATTTACACTTTGTATGAAAATCTAAATTACAATCAATATAAATTTACAAAATTATATAAAAACAGAATTAAACAAATTGTATCAGAGTGAAATAATTTCAAGAACGATATTACCTCCTTTCATTATTCAAAAAGTAATTCCATTAATTATACATGTTGCAAAATAATGTAAAAGAGCTGTGTGATGACCAAACGTAAAGGTGTCAGTGTTTTTGATACAAATAATATTGTCTAACCTTCATCTACTGGATCAGACAACCCAGAAATATTATTCTTAAATCAATCAAATCCTTTAGAGTGCTTTTTGAACGTAACTCTGTGCAAATAATACATGATGGTTACGTCAATTCTATCGGCTTATAACTTATGCGGTCGAACAGATTCATTAAATGAATCAAATGTTTGCAGATGGCACTGTAATCTGTAAGTGCATTACAATGTTATCATAGCTTACTAAGAATATAAAGAATCTTCGAAATTTGTTTTTTATATATTTATAAAATAATATAAAATTAAATAACAAAGAAAGAAGACATTATTAGATCATTTTTGTATTCATTGCGTTTCTTTAAAATATTTTTTTTATTTTATTTATTTAACTCGGAGCTTGATAAATAAAAGAAATAGTTATATTGAATGAGATATTTATGTTACAGTTAAATCTCGCCATCATTTATATATTTTCAGTAACAAATTATCATTTTGAGTAAATCGTATTTTAAACTGTATAATAATTATAGATTCTAGCGCCATCTCCAAATTGTTATTTTACTTGAAAAAACTTTCTCATATCAGCATCTAATAAAACCAGTCGGATATATAAATCTCTTATATCACATCTTACGATAATGCAGATGTGAATATACTACTTTATCGGTAGAGCACTGATGATCAAGAAACATAAACAAAACAACACAGTTTAAAAGTATCATTGGAAAAAAGTCTTTTAGGTATCTCCCGCGAAGACAACTTTTTTTAAAAAAGATATTAACAGTGTCTCACTGCAAGACACTTTTCATTGAAAAGTCATTTTATGAATATCTAATCGTCTTTCGATGAGACACTTGATTTTCCAATAATAGAAGTTTATGCATCGTAGAAATTTTCAAACTAAAAAGAAGCAGTGTAGACTCTAGCATTCAGTAGTAGATAACAATTAAACGTTGACGATTGCCGTGCGAGTACGCCAGCTGTTGTTGTTGTGTTTGATTTCAGTATCACGTTTTTAAGAGATGCCCACAAAAATGCTATTCTGATAAATTTAATTATGCTTTTAAACAAACCACACTTACACGGTCCAACTATTTCTACCCTAGTAGAAATTTAAAAATAATGAAAGGGCCCTGATACGGTTGTAACGCACGGCATCGATATGGCCCTGATAGGGCAATTTTTCCTCGCAAGTGCCACATGCGGACCTGATCAGAAAAAATTGCCACATCAGGGC
>JABFOV010005568.1:0-11860 GCA_022817685.1 Aradophagus sp. ZL-2020
GTCCATTCTCTTTGTAAAATCAACAAAATCTTTTTGTTCATCATACGGTACAGCGCATGCGCAGTCTACCTCGTGATACAAATGCTTTGTTGATTCAACAAAATCCATGTTTCATTCAAACAATTCTAATAACAAAAGTGAGTGTATTATTTCAACAAAACAAATTTTGTTGGCTCCATAACAACCAAATGTTTTTGTTCATTTGACAAAATTTTAGTTAGATCAACAAAACACTTCTGTGTGTGAATGCATAAGATTCTTGAAAAAGATCGTTCACCTTGAAAGGAATATAATCACGTTGGAAAGATCTTTCTCAGAATACTTCGATAAGGTGAAATTCTCTCATAACAATCTAATATTGAAGTCAAGACAATACGATCAAGAGATTTTAAAATGGATCGTCCTTTTAGCACAAGACTTTCGTTTTTAAGAACAGTTGCAAAAGGAGATTAAAAGTTTGAAGACAGGTTTTACAATGCGATTGCGGCAGTTTTTCACGCGACGAGACGAAAAAAAAGGAGGACGTAAGGCTGCGACATAGAAAGTCAAATATCAAGACGTAAATCTAGCCTCACGCGGAGTGAAGCCATTATACGCAATCAATTTTCAAATTGATTTCAAATCGGTTTCACAGAAGGCCGCAAATAGATGGAATCGCAATTGAGTTGATAATTACCAGAGAATGAGATGATGGTGTTGACTTCTACGGGACGAACTGGTTCACCATCTGCAGCTATTAGAGTCAGCGAATGACCTTGGACGGTGATCTGAGCCGGACAAACGGTACAGAAGGAGTTGATCAAGCGGAATCGGTATCTGCGACCTGGAGTTATGGTGAACACCTCCAATGGTGTGTTGGTCTGGAAACCAGTGTTCGGATCCTGACGGCAAGAGCGCATTTAATTAGTTCGACGGCCTTTGCGGGACCAATAAAAAGTTCAATTCAATTAAATCATACGGATAAAAAGTTATTACCACGAGTAATTAATATGTCTTCTCGAGCATTAGTTCTTATTTACGGTCGATCAGTTATCCTGTTAAATTTATATTTCATTAATTGGTTTTTGGTGAATGAATTATAGTAACTATTGCAAAAAGCAACCGAGTTACCCATACACTTTGCCAAGTTAAATTTGTCCTTTTAATTTATATTATATTGAATTAATTGATTATAATTAAATTTATACTTCGTTAACAAATTTTATCGTTATACTTTTATAGTTTATATTTTTATGCTTTTGCGATTCAAGTTTTCGGTTTGAATGTTATAAGATTATAAAGTAAGAGCGAGGATGTAATTGGATCATAAAAATGTCATTGTTAAATGACCAGTGAACATTTAAATTGTTTTATATCTACATTCAGAATGTTTCGAGAAGCAATATGTTATTTACAATGATTGCTACGAAACCGTATTGTTCTGGAAACAATAGAAAGTAGTTTTCAAGCGATGGTTTTAATGTGCAATAACTTTTA
This sequence comes from Aradophagus sp. ZL-2020, assembly GCA_022817685.1. Classification (NCBI taxonomy): domain Eukaryota; kingdom Metazoa; phylum Arthropoda; class Insecta; order Hymenoptera; family Scelionidae; genus Aradophagus; species Aradophagus sp. ZL-2020. The sequence continues at coordinate 1,477 of JABFOV010005568.1, forward strand.
TATAAATAATGTGTGGTCTTCGTATTATTATTTAATGCATAGGAGAATTTACATCATTTATTGAATGTCACGGTCGTGCGAACGGTCGTGCGAAAAGTTCAACCGTCACTTTATATACAACTCTTAATTTCACTTTTTGTGTTGAATATCCATAAAGCATCTGTAATTACGTATCATTTTTGTTCATCTGGCAATTAAAGTGATATATAAGTTCTAAGTTCACGGAGTCGATGTCTTTTGATGTGAAAATTAATTAGCCGAGTCTTTTCTCACGTAACTATCAAAGCGAAATTTTTTGATTGTGAGAAAACACGACTAATGATTGCAATGAGAATTGGTAATTTTGTTGTCAATCTTTCAGTTATTTCACGTTTGAAATCCGAGCTCATCGTAAACGTAAGGTTTGTTACAATTGAAAAGTGGTTTATGTCGGAAACATGAAAAATGAATGAAGTTGTCTTTTGAATTAATTTGAAAGACGGTACCGCTGACATCATGAAACAAATTCGTAAAGAATGGTAATATTTTTACTATACTTTGGTGACTTTGAATCATCAAAAGTTTACGTATCAGAAACCGTAAAAAGTAACCGATAAGGGTCGAACCGAATCAATTTGAATTCAATCGGCCATTGTTGATTGCCTCGAAGTAACAGCTAACACTTCCTATAAGGTTGAAAATTAACGAAGGAACTTGTATAGGTAAAGTTTCGCGAAACTAATGACACAACTTACTTTGAATTGACCCTTTCCATTGATCAAAACAGTTTCCGGGTCCTGACCAGTGTTGACCGCGAGACGACCCGGAAAACGTTCAGCGGCGTCCTCGTGCATCCAGTCGTTAAGGAGGATCACGTGGGTCGTAAGGTCGTAGTCGTAAAGGTTACTGTTGGGGTCTTTGCTAGGTGGCTGCCGCACCACGACGCTTCCGAAGAGACCGTCGATTTTTTGCAAACCCGTGTGAGCGTGCCAGAAGTGCGTGCCGGCGTTTCCGGCCGTCCATTGGTATCTAAACAGTAATTTCATTGGGAACAATTACTTTGGGCACCTATTCTTATTTTTGGAACCATTTTTTTTCTCTCATTGAACCAGAATTGTTTCATATAAACCTACTTTTCATCATGTAGATTTTTTTTCTTAGACAAATTTTTTTCATGGAATCAAAGTAACAGTCTCCAGCATTTATCTAGTTTTATTTTTCATTGTAAAACGATAATTCTAGTAATGAAGGGATAATATGAGTATTGTAAAGATATTGCTTAAAGGAAGACGTAACTGTAGAAGAGAATAACTTTTCTACTGCTAATTCTTCATAGATAACGATTCGTTTTTTATTGGATCGGATGGGAGATTAAAGAACTGAAAAAAATTAGGTTGATAATTTACTGCAACATTGAGAAAATGGTAATTAAGTTGAAGCTATCAACAATTTCAATTATAATTTTATTCAGTCAAGTTTACTGAAGTGAAACTTCCCAAATACCGTTAACTTTTTTGTCAGTGAAGCTGCATCAAACAAGACTAATTCATTTAAAAACCAAGCAGTTACTTGTCAATGATTCAAAAGTTCCCCCGTATCTAACATACTTAACTTTATTAGATACGGATCCAGTATCAGATCAGATTTTTCATTTTCGTCTTCGATGCATACGGTTATGTTATTAACCAAACAGTTTGGTGGAAAAGAAAAATCCAATTTGTAACCAGATGATAAGTAGCCGAAATTTTTATTCGGAAGTACGGATTACTGTTTAGGAGTCGGCTATTAGAAAGGGAAGCCAAGGTAATTAGTAATCAAGAAGGACATATGGCGAGTCAGATTTATGAGAAACGGTCGCTCGCCCGATTAGGAGATTTCACTCGCTTAAGAAGTGAATTGAATACCTGAAAGTCGTTCCTTCAGAGATCGGGCATTGAGTAACGAACGGTACGCCATCGTAGTACTGCGATCCTTGTTGCCAGATACCGTGCCAATGGATCGACACTTCCATACCTTGCAAATGGTTCTCAACGTCAATGACGACCTTGTCACCTTGGCAGACTTGTATACTTGGTCCGGGCAACATTCTGTTTGCCGTTAATATTCCGCGCTCGACTCCATCCGCCAATACGCATTGGCAATGACTCCAAACGGAATTCGTTGCGTTGGGAGTGCACACCTGACATGCTCTGTATGCAACAGAAAGACATTGATTTTTGAAGCAGCGTTATACCACATAGACATTAACAATTTCAAATGAAATTACAATTTACTTGGCAAAAACACACGGAGCAAAGAGTATGGTCGGAACAAGTATATTTACATTTAAATTAAATGTACTATTTGGCTGTTGTTGGCACAAACATCCCGACAGCCATACATTTGTTACGTGTTCCAATTTTGTTTAAATCTACTTTTCCTTTATTGTAAACACACATATGTGTCTTTATGTTTTGAATAAAAAACATAGTAATATTTATTTTTTTCTGTTTACATATGTATACCATTCTATATTAATCATAAATTATGAGTAATAGAAATAAAAAAAAAAATGTTGAGATAAATTCGTTTATCCGCAGGCGGGTCTGATTGTTTCTCCGTGCAATTATTAAATAATCTGTTAATGTTATAAAAGTGCAATACTCTGGAAAAATGTAAAGGTCCCATATCCAGGATCTCGAGGCAATTGAGATCACTCGGCCTGCTACGTTCATCTGATATTCTATTGAATCAACAGCTTTAGACACGGAGTTTAATTATCCGTAAATCGTCAGATATGATCGTTTCAACAAATTCATTAGACGGTTACGACATTGCGCTCGACTTTGGAATCCCGCCTGGCAGTTTCTTTGTTTCACTTATCCATCGATCTGAACTTGCGTTTATCTCGCGATCGGCCGCCGACAAATCGAAAGCGATGAACGCGACAGGGAACTTGATCTTGATTCCTAGCTTACAAAACGTTTAGTCACTTACGCCCCGAGCACGGTGTAATATTCGAGAGTGAAATGATAGTAGCAAATCCTCGGCGGCTCTCCTTCTCTGCAAGCGCGGGCGCACTCGTCCGGCGCGGACAGCGATGGATTTCTACGTAATTCCGCGGTGGCGCGCTCGCTGTAATCCAGGGGCCTTGATCTTGGCGGCCGAACTGTCGCGCCGCGACTGCCAAGATTGTCGATGCCCCCGAAGCCACTTTGGAAGGCGTTGGCAGGATGCGTCTGCACTAATCCGTGCGCCGACGAGAAGAAGTTGGGCGACTGTATCGTCGGGCTCCAGTAGGACGTGGCCCCGGACTGGTCTATGGTTACATCTGTAAATCCAAACATTCAACTCAATAAAGCGATAATGGAACAGTTGCCAACTCGTGGTCGACTTGATTTTGAATTTAAACTTGAAGCTGGTATCATGCGCTCGGAGCAATGTGTATTCAAATCGTGCACTATGTATTCAAATTAGGGTCTCTGTTGGGACAGTGTTATGGATACCGCTTGTGTTTACACGTCGGGTTCAAAAATTTGAGACGTTGCGTTGAGAGTGAATTCGGGTTAGAGCGACGATGGTCTTGTTTCCCACTTGGGCTGAGATTTTACTTTTCAAATTTTGATCTTGTTTAGTGTTGTAACAATTTATTATAAATTACTTGTGTATGACAAATTTAAAATAATAATCAATTCTACGCGATTGCACTAGGTAGGTCTATCGAGTTATCTGACTGAAGAACTGTTGGGTGTATTAAATTTGACTGTACGTTGCAATATGTTTGCGAACTTGGTTCAATATTAGAATGAGGTTGGGTCTTCATGCGGGGCGATGTATTTTCGCTTATCTTGTGTGGTTCTGCATTATTATTTCGAGTACTGGTTCCGTACACCGAGAAAACGATATCGTACAATGTGGATTGTAAAATTTCCTGCATGCTTATTGGTTGAAATAAAGGAATCTAGTAACGTCATTGGCTACAGTTAGTTACGATGTGATATCGTCAACAGTTAACTATATGAAATTGTGCACGTTACAACATGTGTTGTGGTGGTTACAATATGGTCTTCTCAGTGTATGAAATCAAGTTTATTATTACTTAATTAATAATGTTTCAAAGTAGGTAAATCTTGACAACAATGTAAAACTTTTATTTGGTCACATTTGAGATCGGTACCCGATTATGGCACACTTGATCTAGTTTCACGCTGAAAACCGTCGGCAAGTTGGTTCTAAGGCTTTCAAGTTAATTTTGATTGAGATTCAAGACGAAGATTTAAAACTGTAGAGTCGTTAAGCGCGTGAATCACGGCATTCGATGATGAGAGAAAGTTCAATAACAATCAAGGGATCATTTTTTATTGCTCGATAGCAAGTGTTTTATTTAACACGTGGACGTATCGTACGATCGGAAAGTGAATATCTTCCACTGTTATTGGATCAATCATTTATTAATGATGACATTCGTAAACATTAAGCACTTAATAAAAATGATAATCCCGCTGTGAAACTCGCGCTAAGTAATAATCCCACGCGATATATGTGCGATATTTTACGATAACATAACGAACATGTGCGAGGTTTTCATATAAATCTAATAAATGCAAATGTATTATTTACGACGCGAAGCGAAACTTGTGGCTCAATGTAGGACGATATTTTCACGTTTAATGGAAACTTATTTGAACATCTTTTAATATTAAATTAGGGATTTTTAATGCATTTATATATAAATAACGGTTATGTATGCGTTTTGTTATTAAGAAAATGAGCAGAGTCATATTTTCACGTTATAACGCAACGATATTTCTTAATAGACTCGTTTCTACAAGAACGTGACAAATGATGCATAAAACTCATGTATGAAAATAAGATTTATGTTCTGACAAATTAGATAATAAAAAAGTAAATGAGTGATGAGTATTACATGTTTGAGTTTTAATCATGTTTTCATGCAGTGACATTAATGGTAAAACCAGTTTTGATTTTGTTTTCTAAAAAGAACAATTTCTTTTCTTTTGTTAATAATAATTACATATAACAGATTAAATTAAAATGCACTCTTGATTTTGTTCATTCAGTGAGTGAAGTTTGTAAAGAAAACCAGGTGAAACTAGTTTGATGTCAACGACTGTAAACAAACTGATGAAAATACTGTAATGACTTACATCCTGTGTAAACAAATAGTCAAGACAGTTGGAAATACTTTCGTAACATTTGAATACAGTGTTATTAACGAAAATTAACTTTCACGAAAATTCGATCAGATTTGCTTCTCAGTTGTTTCGGGTCATGGATAATATTTTAAACGTTGATTGATATTTGAGAAAAGTCGGTTTGTAGACATGCGATCTCTTTTATGTATTGTTCAACGTTTTTACTGTGAAAGGTAAACACCTTGTTGTTTACAGCATTCAAAATACAAACCAAAACATGTTTTCCGATGGAATTAAAAAATTGGAAAACGATTGTGAAATTTATTGTGAGTGATAATAAGTACGTGAAAAATGATTTTTTTTTAAAACGTTTCAATGATTTTATTTTCAATGTTTTTCAGAGTTCCGTGACATTGTGTTAGTCAGAAAACTAGGATTGTTTTGATGATATTAAATTTCTACTAAATAGAGCAGCGACATCATTCTGAGTGAGTACACTTTCTTATGACAATATCTTAAACTTTATCTTAATATGAATGATTATAATATTTCATTGGAATGGGTTATTTTATTTACAAAATAAATATACTGAATTACAAAAAACGTAAAGATACAACACTTCGAAATAGAGTAGAAATGTCATATGTTTACGTTTGTCAATTCTGTATCTTTTATGTATATGTACGTTTGTACGTTACTTTTTCATTTTACAAATATTTAAATTTTTCAATTCAATTGTTTTTACTTTTTTCTTATACGCTGTAAACTTTTTGTCATATGTTATAATTCCATCGTTAAACACATAAAAGAACGTTCTTTGAATGTGTCGTGATCTAAAAAGCAATATCAATCATTCCATAAAAATATTTTTGTTGATTCATCAGAAGAAATATTAAATAAAATTAAATCTGCTTCACTTACTGTAAAACAGCGGCTGTTTACAATTAAGTGGACAATAAAAATATGATTTATTTGTAGGGTGAAAGTTTTTTATTTATCTTCATTCGCTGAATCGTTATAAATTATTCTTGGAAAGTTAATGTAAACCTCTTTCGTCTAACACATTGAAGTGTAATAACATTAACGTCGTGTATATTTATGGATAGAATCATTCCCCAAAATCATTCTTCGATCTTTCCGAATAAAGTTTTAATACATGTATGAGATGTAAATGACCGAACGTCAATTTCGCCTGTTACAATAATTTGAAGTTAGTCGGATTATCAAAACGTCGTTTAACCACAACAACACTTTTTTTAGTTATGTAATTTTACAACTAATTAGAAAGTGATCAAATTATTTGTACCATCAGTTCTTAAATCACATGTTTCTTTTCAGAAACAGGAATGATGTCTTATGCACGAAAAACACGTGTTAGATTAGAGAGTGTTACATTTTTTAAAATGTATTAAAAATTTTTTTTTTTCAGATTTTATTTAGTATGTTAAACGGAAAAAAATTACTATATACAAACACGAAAAATTCAAGTATGTTGAGACACTTTTTATGCTTGAGACACCACAAGTATTTCAATTTGTCAAATGAGACGCTTTAAGTGTCTCAATTATCTAAAATGTTTTAAAATGAGATACTTGTTTTTACAATGAATATTGAACAAATAAAATTTGTAATTGATAGTTTAAAATAGTAATATGTAACAATATATAATGCACATAGAACATAATTTATATTGCATTATAAACATTGTATAACTTGTAACTATATATACCCTGTGCATAGAGAAAAATATACACCAAGTTTATTCCCGAATTCGAGCAACCTCAGCTCGCTAATCACGATTAGCCAAATTAAAGGAAAAACTTGATACACATATTTCTCCGTACTTGGACACTTTTACGTAGTAATTTTTTAACCGTAATTTTTTTCCGTTTACATGCTTCATTCTCAAGGTAAGTGAAATGAATCTTCTTTTCCACGTTACCATACGCTGCATTTAAAAATGACGTAATTGACTGAAACTTGAAAAGAACGTCTTTCACCGAGTTTTGAACTCGCCCTCCCAAACTCTTAACTAAAACTTCCTCGTTCTACCCACGAAGCCAAATGTTTCATTAATTTCGAATTCCCCTTTTGTTTACCCTGCGAAGTTTCTAATTGCATTATTGTAATTTCGCTCAGTGCATTTCCCTGTGCCTTTTAACCCAGCACATCTTCGGTCGGAATCGACGCCGCGAGAACGTCGAAATTTCAAGTACATGCCCGGCGTCACACCGTGCGGCACGATTAGAAATAATTGCCCTCGTACTTTCGACGGCCTTTTTCTCGCGGCATCGCCGGCATTTTCAGGATCACGTTTAAAATGATTCGTGCCCCGGTGATTGGTAATATTAGCTTTCATCAGCTACCGACAACCGCGGAAACGTTTCGCGTCTCGCTTGGCGAGCGTCTTCGTCGGAGGTGTCGGCGCTGACCTTTCCATCTCGGCGATTCGCGCGCCGTTGTTACGTAATTGCACGTTACCCCCTCCCCCGGCCGCTTATAAATTGATTAAGTCATTTATATCGCCGGCGATATAATAATCAGCCGGACGGCTGCTCTTTCGCGCGCGACGTAACGAAATCGGCTCGTGACGAAATTCGAGCGCCCGGCGCAACGGTCGCATTGACATGACGGAAAAAGCGGTCCAGATATCGCTCGGATCGCGAAGCCGTAAACCATTCCACGTGACCGGCTCGGAGTCACGACTCCGGCGCCGAGTATCGGAATACAATACCCGCGGCACGTGGGAAGCGAAATCCCCGAAACCACCTTTAGCCTGCGAATCAATTTCGGCCCGCTTTATTGACCGCTCATATTTCCCCTTTTCCATTTGTCGCAATCATGCATCCAGATTGCCACGCGCCCTTTTCGCGGAAGAAACAAAGTGTTTTCGTTACGTTTTGACCTTGGAACGAGAGAGTTATTTTGACATGCTTTGTATTGTTTACAAACATCACTATTGTTTTTCTTACATTTTTGTTTTTGTTTTGTTGAAAGGATACATTTATTTCAAATAGATACGTTGAATGAAAGTAAGGATGCAAACATATAAACACTTGGTGTAAACAAAAGACAGGGTTGTCGTTTTATCTTTGTTTACGTCCAAGTGTTTACATATCCTTGTCCTTGCTTTGTAAACATGATCGATTGTTTCGAAAGCAAGGATGTTTTAAAACAAATTGCTTTGAAACGAAACACTCAAGTATTTCGTATAAGCTATAATAATGTCGTAATTTTTTAAGAACACGCAAATAATATGCAAAGCGTGTAGTATGTTTTGCTTATCATGTAACGTGGAACCCACGATTGTCAAAACGCCTGGAAACGGTTCAACGAATGTGTTTTATTTCAAAAGCCCCGTTTTTACACTATCATTCGCGGCTAATTAAAACTCTCAGCCACGCGCAGGAGCTTGCGCAATCGGCAATTAAAGCGCGAAAAACGCTTCCCTTTGTAATTTCATTTACGACCGAGACATTTCGATACACAGTCGAACGCGTTTTTATTGTTTCCAATACGCATGTATATCATTTCGGCGTTACCTAACGCGAATCGTGTGGCAACGCGGACGAAGTCGTTTGCAATAATTGCCGGTCGTTTTTGCCGGGCTCATTTTCAGCTAGAATTTTTGATATTGCACATTCCGAGACATTGTTCTTGCCGCGAGTGAAATGTTTCGTGGAATCGAGCTGTAATGTTTGCTCCTTTTTTTTTGTTCGCGGCGAGGAAAAAGTTCGTTTGTAGGGCAGGTTGTACATAATTGTCGTCGATTCAAAGCCGAACAATAAAATTGAATTTCTGCAAAAGCGGCCGATTGCAATAGCGTTTCTTTTTGCCGTGGATTGTCACGCGAGGGGCGGGGAGGGATTTTTGCCGGCAACAAGGTGAGCTCGTTGAAGACGTTAAAGGTCACTCCGAGACGTAAAGGTGACCCGCATGGGAGCGTCCCTGTATTATCGACGAAGACCGAGTCGGGCTTGATCGCGCACCGTGGGAGTAGTGGTTCGATCGTGTGCCGGCACTTTTCCTTTTCAAAGGAAAGTTCATCGAAAAGATCACCATTAGACCGACTAATGATATTCGACAGTTGCATACGGTTAATGTCGCTCGTTGATTATTATCTTCCCTTTTCACTGTCGCTTTCGCTTGCGTATGCAAAAATGTAATTGCACAGAAAAATTGTACGCGGCTAATTAAAGCACGAAAGTGGACTCGAGGCCGGAATTGCCGAGTGTTTTATGGAATGTAATTCACGATGATGACGTGGGATGGTTTTATGGGGATTGTGACAATGAGGATATCGAATATTGGTTATCGAAAGTTGAAGTTTTTGCAAAAAAGTACATTGTGGAAACTCGTCAGGAAAAATGGATTGGAAAAATGATTCATTTTGTAAACGTATCTTAAAATTTCAGGACATTTGAATTATGTTGTCGAATCATTCGTTAGTGATTTTGTTTTCCCTCAAGAAAAATTTATTTTGAAAAGGCGCCTTGAAGTTCAACGAATTCAAATTTAATTTCAATATCGTATGAAAAAAAATTGTTCCAAGTGGTTCAGCGGCGCTTGAAATCGTAACAATTTTTCGTGAATAAGAAAAAGATATTCGTCGAGAGAATAAGTTATGCACGAAAAGTTGATTTTCATTACAAAGTTGCGACGAAAAATTTCGCGAACGGCAGAAACGTTTGCAGAAAGAATCGCCGGAAATTAGTAACGAAAATCGACTTTCCAAAGACGTCTTTATGGATAATTCCGTCGTCGGTTGTAGAAACCGCGCCACTTATTGACCCAACTTTTTCAGCGCAACGCTGATACACATAAAGAATTCAGTTACAATTTCAAGCCAAGTTTACAAAGTTCACTCCGACGTCCCCTTTAAAGCAACAAACTTTTCATCCGCATTTACCATCCGGTGCAACAATTTATTGTTGTTCCAGTTTTTCGACTCACAATCATCGTCAAGAATTCACAAATAACGTCTCTACTTGCTTTCTCCCAGCCGAAATTACATCCTCGACTTACAAGCTCGCTCCGTATTCGAACAATTAACAATTTCTCACAAAAGTTAATTCCGCGGCGAATTTTCAGTCAGCCGCATATTACGGGCCGTGGCGACTTTTCGACGTTGTTTGCGTAAAGTACACGGAGAGAAAAATCCTAGTATAATCTGTTTGGAAATTCATTACAAATCACTAGACTGGTTTATTAAAGCGGGGACAAGTCACGAATCTTTTGCTTTTTATTAGACCGTCTAGTAAATTCTTAAA